>CAUYLG010044202.1:0-127327 GCA_963573385.1 Cacajao melanocephalus | reverse complement strand
CTGTCTCCCAAAGTTCTGGGATTATAGGCATGAGCCACCATGCCTGGTCTTCTGTTGAATATTTTAAAAAGAACTTGAGAGAGACCAGTGACTCTTAAGTAACTGGGCATTCTAATTTCTCCTTTTTTTTTTTTTTTTTTTGAGACGGAGTCTTGCTGTGTCACCAGGCTGGAGTGCAGTGGTGCAATCTCAGCTCACTGCAACCTCCGCCTCCTGGGTTCAAGTGATTCTTTTGCCTCAGCCTCCCGAGTAGCTAGGACCACAGGCGCGTGCCACCATGCCCGGCTAATTTTTTTTTTTGTATTTTTAGTAGAGACGGGGTTTCACCGTGTTGGCCAGGATGGTCTCGATCTCTTGACCTTGTGATCCGCCCGTCTCAGCCTCCCAAAGTGCTGGGATTACAGGCGTGAGCCACTGCGCCCGGCCTCTAATTTCTGTCTTATTACAAGGGCCTTTTCATTTATGTTTATGCTAATTATGTATCATTGTTATTATTATCCTTGAACTAGACAGGCCTGCATTTGAATACCTGAGAGTTTAAAAATCCCTGAGAGTTACTAGTTGGGTTTGAAATCCCTGATAGTTACTAGTTGGGTGACACTGGTCAATTAACTTACCCTCATTAAGCCTCTAGTTCTCTGGTTATTGTCTGTGTAAGGTAAGTATGTAAGACTTCTCAAAAACAAGCTAGACACTGAATGCATGTCAGTCCTTCTCTTTTTCCTCCCTCCCCACTCCCTGTCACACACTGTAGCATAACCTCTGTGTTGTATTTGGGCAGCTGATGATCTCCTGTTAGTCTAGAACTGAAATGTATTTTCTTGCAGTTATGTACTCCTTGATAATGTCAATGCAGAAGGAAACATTGGTCCCAGTGTAGTACAGGGGGTGTACTGTAGCACAGGAGAGCTGCCGCTTGGCTGTCAAGAGGCCATTCCAGGTGATTTACCCTGTAGGGATTCACAAGGGTTCAAGGTATTCTGTCAGCCATCCAGACATAGGACTTTATTTGTACTATATACAGATGAAGGGTCTCTCCTCTTGGGGAGTATGTGTGTCAACCAAGGATGCAGAGGCTGATATATACAAACCAGAATGCTGGTTCTTTTAATGTATGATGAAAAACATACCATTGCTGGTGAGGGAGTAGGCAGTGGTGGGGGCAGGGTGAAACAATTTATTAGAGGTACAAACCAAGGGAAATTGGCTCCACAGTGTCAATGCTTAGATCACCCTGACAGACCTCTCTCTCTCTCTCTCTCTCTCTGTCTCACACACACACACACACACACATACACACACACACACAGTTTTATTTTCTATGTTCTAGTCTGTGCTTTTCTGTTCATGCATCTTTCTCCAACTAAAGTCCTATAACATTCCAGCCCATTGCCTTGAGTTCTCCTTGATTGATCTCTTGGGTGTCCCAACTCTCAGATTGTCCTGTCACACTCATGTGGCTTTACTGCCTGGTTTATGTGGGGGTGCTTCTATCCTGCCTGCTGTTTCTCTCTTTATGAGTGAAGATCAATTGCTGTAATGGCCTGACCTTTCTTTCTCTCCCACTTTCACTCAATTTGCTTCTCTTTAAGTCCCCAGGAAGATGGAGTGGCTTCTCTCCTTGGTAAATTTGGGAAAAATAAACTGGATGTACAAAGATCAGCTTTCACCTCTAGAGTTTCACTCTCTTTTTCTATTTTTCAAGGCTAACCGGCCTCTCTGATGACTGATTTAAATCTTTATTCTAATATGACTGTATGTTCTATCAGCTCTCCCAGATTTTATATACCTGGGAGTTATTTGTCTTTTTAAGCTCCCCCAGTGCCTCTCAGCTCTAAGTTAAAATCTGTTGCTTTCAAAGCTTAATTGTCAGACACCATTCATTAAAAAAATGCTAGTCAGTACAGACACTGTCCTGAGTTGGGGAAATAAAATGAGAAACAAAATGAACATGGTCTAGCCCTCACACAGTTCATGTTTTCGTTTTATTATCTGGTCTTAGTTTTGCATTCTTTCCTGGGGAAAGCCTGAACAGTATCTCCTAACCACAGCACATTTTTGATGGTAGAAAGAGCTCTGGACCTTTGAGTCAGGCAGATCTGGATGGAATTCTAGCTCAGCCACTCAGTAGCTGTATGTCAGTAGACAGCCAATGAATCGCTCTGAACCTTAGTTGTCTTAAAAGTTAAATTGCTATGTAGTTAAAGTTCATGATGGTTCTTGTTGTGAGAATAAAATGAAATAGGGTACGCATAAAGTCTTAGCAGAGAACTTGGAACTGGTAGGCACCTCATAAATGTAAGAAGACACTAATGTAATAAATACACTAGCCCCTGTGCTACCTTTCCCCCCACAACTTAAGCCTCTTGTGAGCTGGAATCATGTCTTATACTTAAAGTCATAGTAGAAACTCAATAAACATGTGTCAATTCAACTGATTAGTTAAATGAGATTCACAATAGGCTCTTTTCTTAATCAATCTTCTATTTCTTCAGAGGTGACAAACATGGCTGGTTTTTTCCCCCCAAAGCTGTGTAACTATGTAGCTGTTGTAAAATATGTCTTTTAATAGCTTCATGCCTAATTTTCTATATTTCAAATATGTCTTCATAAAATAATAATAATTCTTAGCTGTGACCTTGACTTAATCATCACTAATGTGTAAATAATTTTATTGTTAAAAACTAAGAAAATTTAAACTGGTTATTTTAATACTTTTATTTATGTGTTATAAGAAATCATACTGATTATGTATATGAATGGAATGAATTATGTATTTGAATGGAACTCTTCATGTACATTGACACAAAGAGTTGAAGAAAAGGTTAAAATATTTTCCTTAAGATTTTTTAGTATGGATGTTCCAATGATCCTGGAATTCTCATTGTTTCAAATAAAATGATGAGATCATTGTGAAAACATCTGAGCCGAGAGAGCAGAGTCATGCTTTTGCATCCTGTTCTGTTGAACTGCACTCCGATCTTTACCTTACCACAAAAATCAGCTATTGCACCTTCAAACTGATGGAAAGCTCACCTAAGCCATACTCTTGTGTCAAAACTGGCTGTTTTCGGCATCCTGGCTTCCTTCTTGTTGACTTAAAAGTTTACTTATTAGATTTTTATTGGAAAAGTTAACAAATTTTAGACTATTGGCAAATTGTCCGGTAAAATTAGGTTGATGGTGTTAACAAGAATGTTAAAGCAAATTTTGCAGGTGATAACACACTGATGGTATGGTAGGAGTGTTGTACTGAACCAAGCATAGAAAGTTAACACTAAGACAAAAGTAGGCCAAATTGCAGGGTCTTTATTGCCGGCGACCACGGAGGACTCACGTCTCTCCAACTCGTGGCCCCGGAGGGAGGGTGTCAATACCTTTTACACCTTTCTCCCGGGTAAGGGTATGTGGCGGGGGCGGGGGTGAGGAGCCTCAGACATTCCGAGGGCTAGTGAATTCTGCAAATCACTTTCTGGGTGGAGATGAGGGTGAGGGGTGGGGGTGAGGGTGAAGGGATTCAAACATTTAGGGGATTCCATAAATCATCTCCCGGGCAGAGAGGAAGGTGCGGGTCTCCGGACATTCCAAGGACTAGAGGACATATTGTGGATATATTGTCACTTCGACTGTTACTTAAGCGGCTTACAGAAGTCAAGATAAGTCTTAGTTTGCAAATCATCTGGGTTGTAGTAGAAATAACAGATCTTAGTTATCTATTACAGGGCACAGGGGCCATGATGGAATTAGCTTGGGCTGTTTATTCTAGTCACTACCGGTAAGTAAAGGCTAGTGATTTTGGCAGTTACTGAAAAGGAAGGTATGCAGCCTTTGCAGAGAAAGGCTAGCAGTCTTATTTACAGAAGCCAAGGCCAGCAGTTATTGTGAGGAGAATGGGGCAGCCGTTACAACTTATTTTAAAACACAACTTTCTCTTTTATAAAATAGTGTTGTTCAGGTTCTAACTTTAGGCCAGCGATAGCACAAAAAACATGGACTACTTTTTGTTGATGAACTCCCTTGAGTCAAGGACTCAAATTTCAAAGCCAAATATACTACCAAGGAAAGCCATTTATAATGTATTTCTTCATTAATTGAAACTGCCTTCACTTTTTTTTTTTTTGAAAACTCATAGGACCCAGAACAGCAAGTATATTCTTTAAAAGGCTGTATTTTAACCCAATTACAAAATATAAAGACTCTCAATCAGGCAAACTAAAACTTGTGAATATTCTTATAACTTTATGTATTTTTTTCTGCCTTTGAATATCAAGACCTGACAAGTCATTATCTTTCTTTATACTGAATGAACTTATTAACAGCAATTACAATGATCAGAAGTGAAATGTTTAACAGAGCTGACATTGAGATGCTCATAACTGAGTTTGAAAGTCACCATATTATTGAGATAGATAGGAGAAGTTACTGTGTTATTTTATCTTTTTCCAGTAGGCTTAGTTCTATGGGCAATAGTATATCACAGAGGGAGGTCAAGAAGTCCTTAAAGTTAAAAATAGGTTTCTGTAGAAATCTTGAAGAGGGTCATAAATTTTCAGAAATCATAGAATTTGAGCACTCTCAGACTGTGTTGTCTCTTTACAAGCTGGGAATTTTTGTCTGACCACACAACTGGAATAAATGTATTTGTGTGTCTACGTATTTTTCCATTTTGTTATATCTTGTCTGCATTTGCATCTGTTCTTTATTTTTTCTTTAGTCTCTAAAAAATTGATTCTTGTTAAGGAACTACTATGTAAGTATTTCTATTTGTTTTGTGTACCAGAATTCTGAGATTTTGAGTTACGTCTCTGGGTGTAAGCAACTATCTATAAAAATAATAGAATGAATCACTACTAAATCTTAATCAAACTATGAAGACCTGGCTGTGGAATGAGATCTGCATATATTTCACTTAGGTTTAATCATAAATGAAGCCTGGTCCTAATGTTAACATCCAATCCAACCCTTCCTTCAATGGGTAACGTTCTTAAGAATGTCAGCTAAAGAGATTGACTTTGACCTCTTTTGGTTTAGATTATCTTATTTGACTTTTGTTTCTGGCACTGCTTTGCACCCCTGCTGAAGGGTAAGCTCTGTAAGGCAAGGATTGTGTCTATTTTATTCACTTGTAAATCTTCCATGCTGAGATGGTGCTAAGTCTTATTACTATGTTAACCATTCCTCTATCTCTTATGATGGTACTCACGCTTTTCTGTATAATTGTCACATGTTTGTGTATACAGAGCCTACAAATGAGTATGTATGTGGGCATGTGCACACATATATGTCTGTATAGAGAGGATTTTTATATATTTATATATATAAATACATATACATGCATACATACACCTGATATATATGTTTTTAACTAACATGTTGTCATTGTGTTTAATTCTAAGATGGAAATTAGCCTGGTATAGTAAAGGAGTTTTTGATCTAAAATAATTTATACAACTTAGTGTCTGGTAATATTGGGCAAAGTAATTAACCTCTCTGAACCTCAATTTTCTCACCTGTAAAATGGATGCCTATCTCACAGGTTGTTGTCAGATTTGAACACAGTAATATACATGAAGTGCTTAGTATAACGTTTCACACCTAATGTATGATCAATAAGTACTATCACCATGGGGGAGTTGGTCTTATTCTCTCATAGTGGTTGAGATGTGTGGGACATGATAATTATAAGGTTATGAAATTACTTAGTGTATATAGACAATGTCTGACCAGTTACTATGAAAGCTTGTCTAGATGACAAGGTGTAATCAGCCATAGCATAATTGAATTGCTTATTTTGGCTTTAACAATCAGTTCTGCACAATTAGTTACTATCAAACTATTCAAAATGAATGAAGTTTTCCTAGTGAAAAAGTACTATGCAAACTACGCCTTTATTACTTGAAAGAGTACTAGGCAAACTATGTCTTTATTATTTGAAATATTATAATGATACTTAATGCAGCTATAAATCAAGATTTCTTCTTCAATACTCAAAGTTAAAATGTTGGTTAAAAATTATATTAAAGTAAGCAATATGTCTATATATTAGTGTCAACACATTTGTTCCACTGGGTTGTAGATTTTAAACATTATCCAAATGCTAATTACTTCTACGTTATTTTCTCATGCATGTAAGACTACAAGGGTGTATGGTAAACAGTACTAGAATTATCCTTGTATTTACTCAAAATTCTTCCACATAATTGCTTCAAAATTCCAAAGAGACATTGGTGTCAAGTTTACAATCCTCTGAAAATTCAGTGAAAAAAGATGCTGGAAAATCACAGCTACTCACTTGGCATAGTACCAAGTTGTGTTTGACATCTTCATGAGGTTCTAGGGAGGGTCTAGAGAGAGTACCTGGATTTGGCGAAGCTGGGTCTGCATCTCCAGTGCTACCCAACTGCTGAAGTTCAGCTATGTCTCTTCCTGGGCCCACTTCTGCCATTTTGGTTATCGTCTTCACCCGTGAGGCATCAGGGTTTGGGAGTCATTTGCTTTTAGAGAGAACAAAGAGACTTCAATAAGAAGTAAGGAAAAGCTATTCAAAAAGTGAGATTCCACAAAGCTAGGGTTGTGAGGAGAATGGGAATGTCACCAAGGCAAGGTGGATGTTGCCCTAGGTGATCACCTGTATGCAAAGGGTGAGTATAGAGGAACGAATGGCTCTTGGTGGCTATCAGGGGAGTCTCCATCTAGCAGCAGTCATAGGTTTCAGAGAGTCAACCCTAGGATAACATTTCTTAATAAATCATATTTTCATAATTTGTTAAGGGTGGAATCCATAAACTGAGAAAGACCAAGAGCCTATCTTCTTCCACCTACTGTGCATGTCTAGCCCATCTTCATGCCTTATTTCTATCATTTGCTTTAAAAATACTGCCGTCAGTTATACTATTGGTTTTATTTAACAAATACTTACATAGCACTTACTGTATGCTGAGCACTACTGTAAGAATTTTTAAAATGTTAGCTCAGTGGTTCACAATCAAGGGCAATGTCTGGAAATAATTTTGGTTGTCACAATTTGAGAGGAGGTATTGCTACTCCATCTAGTATGTCGAGGCTAGAGATGATGCTAAATATTCTGTAACGCACAGGACAGGCCACCTCCCCTACCCCCACCCCCAACAAGGAATTATCTGGCCAAAAATATCAATAGTGCCAGTGTTGAGAAACTCTGTATATTGACTCATTAATCTTCTTAACAGCCCTATTAAGTAGATACTGTTATTATTCTCATTTTGTAGATAAGGAAAGTGAGACACAGAGAGGTTAACTAACTGGCTCAAGGTCACACGGTTGATAAGCAGCAAGGCTGATATTGAAGACCAAGCATGCTGCCTCCATAATCTGTGCTCTACCACCGCACCAGGCTGCCTCTCTCTCTCTCATGGTTATGTGCAGGTTATCTTCGCTACTTTGAATCTCATTAAATAAAAAAAAAAAAAAAACAGGCTTCATCTCATTCCATTTTCCAACTTCTAGACCAGAGCCCAGACAATGCTGGCTCTGTTCTGGGTTGCCCATCCCTTACATGAACATCTCGTTATTCTGCCATCGTGGCAATGTCAGATGCAGGGAATTTACTTATCCCCCTAAACTGGTACCAGCTAACAATGCATCCTTAACCCTGCTCTAGGATACTCATTCTCTTTATCCTCTTCTTCAATACTTCTAGCCTTTTGGCTATTTTAAAGCTAATTTATGTATGCTTCAGAAGATAGGTAACGAATAATGAAATTCAAATGAATCTGTTTTGTGACAAGTTAGCATCCCTGAAGAAGGTGCGAATACACAGTTTGGAAACTTATGAATAAAATTAAAATTAGCCCATTATCTGGGCATTCTTTATAATAAGACTTCTTAGGTTCTTACATTTCTTCCATACATATATTATTTGACAGTTGCAAAAATTTACGTGAACTTGCATGATCCTTACCTTCCCCAAAATAAAAGTAGGACTGGGTATTTATGTTATCTCATTGCATTGCTATGTGTACATTTACGGAGAAGACACAGGATTTCCAAGCAATACGAGAATTCTGTCACATAAAAGATCTGATGGGAAACATATCAAAGTGTAAGTTTCAAAAAAAGCTACTCTGAAGTTTGCAAAACACTTGGCGTCCATCAAGCATGTGTGGGTGGACAGCTTTGCTCTCAGTAAATCAGAAACAAGAAGTAATAATTAGGCTTCGTTTTACTTTCTGCCACAGTGCTGGATTACTGGTTCTGTATGTGTGCTGGGAAACCATCACATTTTAACCGTAGCTGCCTAAGTCTTCTGATGCCATGTTACAGAGGGCCTGTGACCTGAGAGCACCCACAGCGACATGCTGAGACTGAATACAAAGTACTTTACTTCACAGTTCTCATTTCCAGGCAAGCATCATTACCAACCCTGGGTCTGTGGACAGAGGGGAGCGGAGAAGAGAGGAGGAAGAGAGGAGGAAGAGGGGAGCCAAGGAGAGGAAATTAGTCCTTCAGCATTTAGAAGAAAGAAAGGAGGAACCAGCAAAGAGGATGGTAGGGCAAAAACTAGGATAGTGTTGTATTTCAAAGACCAGGGAAGAAATATGTTAAAGTAGATAAAGCAAACACCTGCATCAAATACTATGTGATAGATTGAGGCTGGGAACTGATCATCAGGTTTGGCAACTCGAAGGCCATGGAGAACACTGAAGATGTGTCCTGGTGACCATTTCTGTTATGGGGAAGATATCTTGAAATAAGAGGAACTCAGGAACAGAGACTGGGATTCCAAAGGTCCTTCAAATTCTCTCTGTCTTTGCAATCCTGCATTTGATATTAGCGCCCTGGTCCTGGTGACAGAGAGGACTGCAATTTAGCAAGAGTTGTTTTAATGGAGTCCTGGGGACAAACTCTAGATTGGGGTAAGAAGATGTGGGAAGGTGAAGAAGATGAAGTAGCAAGTTTAGACATTTCTTTGGAGGATTTTTTACTATAAAGGGAAGCAAACAAATGGGTAAGAGCTAGAGGAGCACATGGGGTCAAGTGAGGTTTGTTTTGTTTTATTTGGTGGCTTAGATTAGAGATAATGAAGCTTGTTAGTAAGCTGGTAGGTTGACATAGAGGAGACGAGAGAAAGTAGAGAAACAGCAGGAGGAGATAGGCATGAGAAAGAAATGAGAGAGAAAAAGAGAGATGGAAGAGAGATGAGGGACAGGTGATAAATGAAAGAAGGAGTGGAAGGCTTGAGAAGGTGGGAAGAAATGAAATTGGGTGTAGCATAGAACATGTAGCCTAGATGTGAACAGAGACACAGAACAGTTCACCACTTTTCACCAGAGGTAAAAAGTGTACGGGGAAAAAGGCCTACCCACAGATGCATTTCTAACTAGTGCTACGGCCTGGTTTCCCAGTCACAGAGTTAGTTCTTCCCATGAATTACGTTGTTTCCGGCTATTTCTGGTAAACAGCTCTCCCTGTTCTTCCTGGTCTCCTGACCCTCTTATCCTCAGATCATGGACCCTGTCACCAGGAGCAAGGCTGACATAAGATGCAGGATGGCAGAGAGTGAGAGGGAACTAGAAGGTGCTTTCTGCCCACGAAGCCCTAGACACTGTTCCTGAATCCCTCTTCTGTTCTTTGATACCTTCCCCATCACAGAAATGGTCCACAGGCCATGTCTTCAGCTGACAACTTGGGAAATTTAAGCTGACAACTTGGGAAAATGAGTTTTTTTTTGCTTTCCTTAGAGACTAGGGACTTTGGAGTGAGAGATTTTTGGTGTCTGTTCATATTTTGCTGCAGAGAAAGAAACTGAAAACATGGAACGTTGTCATTGCAAACATTGAAACTTCTACCTAGAGACATAAATCTTCAATTAAGTCTTGGTCCACTACAAATGATAGAATCACTGAGTCTTTATAAACAGTGATTCTGAGACCAACATTCAAATTCTCCTCTGTATTGTGTATCTCGGCAGAAGGACACAGGTGAGAAGCACTATGGGCCTCCCTCAGAGCAGCAAACAAGATGCCAGAATACCAGGACATGGATCTGCTGCTCGGTTGCCTAGCTGGAGAAATTCTGTACTACAAAACTTCCCTCCCAATATAATTATTATGTACCTTGCATCATTTGGAGTTGAAGGTCTATGCATTAGGTAGAAGTGGCATAAACAATTCTATTGTTTAATTTTGAAAATATACATACAGGGAAAGAGCTTTTCCCTCCTCAATAACCAAGCTCATCCTGTCTTAGAAACTGCTTTTCCAAATCCCAGTGAGGATCCCATGTGGTTGATGGCTGCATTGTTGAATTTATTTGGAAATTTTAAAATGCCCCTTTGGATGAAAGGATTAACAAATACTTTGCCAAATCCATTTTTAAAATTTCAATTTATTTTCAAAAAGTTAAATCACTTCTTGTTCCCAGGCAACATTGAATCGAGTTAAAGATACAGATGGTGCCAAATAAGAGAGGCTTTGAGATCCTACCGTTGGATTTAGTTCAACATACTTGATAAGAATTAAGAAACTTGTTCTGCACTGAGGAGTCTGTGGGCCACTCTGATATCTGAGGAAGTCAGCATTAGCCTTACAGAATAAAAATCCAGGGTACTGAGCCTATACCATAAAGAGCTTAATAAAACTCACAAGCTAAAATACCAAAATGACGTAACATTTTTTAAAAAGGTGACTTGTAAATTGACAAGTAGAGAGAAGCAGAAGTAACACAGTGGAAAGACGACTGGGCTGGGCTCAGAGGACATATTTAGGTCCAGCTACACAACTTTCAGCTGTTTGACAGAAAATTATGCTCTTTCTCTCTGAGCGTCAGTGACCTTATTTCTAAACTGGGGATAATGATATTGTGTCTGTCCACTATATCCTTGCATTTCTTCATTCATGCAACAAAGGTTTGTGTTCCACCCTGTGCTCCTATTACAGTGGAACACAGCGGCCAACAGGTGACACTTTAGAGAGCCACGCATCCTGTTGCAAGACATTGGGCAAGTTACTCTGGCCTTTTACCTGCCTCGTAGGACTCTGGACAGTTAAATGAGTTGTAAATCAACTCATTTGTAATGGTTAGAGCAGTGCCTGGTAATAGTGAGTGTTGGATGTTTGTTGCATCATCATTCCTGGCCCTCCGCTAGATATGCAGAATCATAGGGAATAAGACAGATTCAGCCCTTGCTCTTATACAGTTTGTTGTAGACCTGCTGCACACACAGGAAATGTCATATGCTTGCTTTAAGGATCAGGCAGGATAATAAATGAGGAAGAAAGCTTTATAAGTTAAATTCTTTACAAATACAAGGCATTATTATTACTTGAATTCTCCACACTCCCAAGGAAGAAAAATGACTTTAATGATGTGCATTAAACTAAATAATGCAGAATTTAATTAGTTTAAACTGTAGGATTCTGTATAAAAGACTTTTAGGTGGGCTGCAGCATTGCTTTTAAGAAATAATGAGTCCGTTTTAGGGTACTAAATGAGTTCCTAATGCCTTAAAGAATGAATGTGCCCCCCTGAAGAGCCCTCCTCAGGACTAACTTGGCACTAGGGCAAAGAGAGCTCCTTGTTATCCCCTTGTTATCCAGACAGCTATTCGTCCTTCCCATAAACCATCACGGGCTGTACATGAATGGCTAGCATCTTGTTTGTTAGTTGCACTCTACTTTTTAATAGGCTTAACTCTTTCAATGTTGAATTTCTTTACAGAATTTGGGTTTTTTCTAGTGCCCTCTTTTATAGAAATTTAAGTTACCTAGACTGGCACAAGAAATTATTTTTTTAATATAAATGGATTCAAACATTGGTACAGTGTATGTCAATTACTAGCCTGACAGCTGAACTCTTGGAGATCTGGACAATTTAAATATTAGTGTAGACTTTCAGTAGCAGTTTGTGAGTTATATCCAAGGCAATCAAATGGAAATGGATGCATTCCAGATAGCTGGCATTTGATAATCTGCACTCCCTGGAATGCCCAACAGAGAGATTTCCAAGGAAAGGGGACATCTGCAATGTTTGACATAACATCTTGTCAGCCATGTGGCTGCTTCTCCATTTCTAGAAAAAGGTGAGTCTAATTTCATGAAAGTTCCTATCCACTTAGCTGTCTCTAGATGTAAATGGTATTTGGATTCATGTGTGGCACTGGAATAAAGCAGCCATTTTTCTTTGAAATAAAATCTCTAGCACTTCTACTATGGTTCACTTTCAGAAAAGGATGGGATTTAAGTTTCCTCCTATTATCTTGAAAGGTGTGCTTGGCAGATGGACACAGGTAAGCAGAAGTATCAGGTCCCTCAGCATAGGGAACAAGATCCCAGAACACCAGGACACAGATCTGCTGCTCATCTGGTTGTCTGGAAAAATTTTGTCCTGTCAAAACTGTCCTCCAAATATAGTTACCATGTACCTTACATCATTTAGAGTTGAAGGTCTGTGCATTAAGTAGAAGTGGCATAAACAATTCCATTTTTTAATTTTGAAAATATGCATATTATATAATATACAAATATATATATTTGGGAAGATGTGTTAAACCAATAATATGACTTTGAAAGATTTCAAATACACAAGTAGTTTTAAAAGCAATAGCAGCAAATACAAACACAAATTAATTATTGTCCATGTTTAACAGTCACAAGCTTTAGGGAATATTCATTGAATTTTAAATTTCACATTCTCTAATGAGGAATATGCAGTAATGGGATAAATCCCAGGAACCTGCAGATAGGATTAAATTGACAAGATGTAAAATAGGGATAGTCACAAAGAATACATTCCAAAAAGAAAAGCCAGTAATTATCTAGCAATATCAAGCCTGTCATGTCTCATCTTTCTAGAAAACGGTGAATCAATAATGTTTTCCCAAGGTAAAATTTTAAGAACAAATTTGAAGCATCATGCTTTTGAGTCCGTTGAAACTGGTTCTGTTACTTATTAGTGCTTGATCTTGGACAAATGATTTAAAGAAGGTTCTGAGCTGTTCTCTGATGATAGCATATCTTAATGCCTTCCTTTCAGAACTGAGAGGAAAGAATGTAATAATATAATTTATGAAAAGTAGTTGGCTCATAGTAAATACTTTACATGTGATATATGTGTATTTATATGTGTGTGTATATACATACATATTCCCCCCTTACGTATATAGCAATTGAGACCCTGACTCAGCTTTTCAATGGCAAAATCATCTTTGAAACTAAGACAAGTCTTTCAAAGTTTCTCATAGTTTATGTGATCTTCATACAGGCCAGTAAGTCAGCAGAACTCTTGAATTCTCATTTCTGCAAATTATCAGGTTGCTCTAATTGATTATTTCTATACCTTATTGAGTACTACAATGAAAACAAACAAACAAAAATGTGAATTAGTGTTCAAGTAAAATAAACCACAAACCAGCATGGTGGAAAACTGAAGAGGTCTTCAAGATGCTAGAACTGGAAGAAAACCAATTAACTTGGGAAGCAGCTTAAGTATAAGCACAACAGACAACCTGCTGGGTTTTTATTTAATATTGATGGGTGGAAGAGAAATGTCTACTCGATTCACAGTATAAACTAAACCTTGCAATAGATAGCAACTAATTTAGCATATCTAAAACTTTGACTTGTCACTCTAGGTTTTACTTGCCTTTCACTCATTTTTTGCTTTAGCTTATGTGTTTTGCTAGGCAATAATAATGATAATTAATAATGATAATTATTGAAATTCCTCCAAGCTCTATTTGAAACTAGCAGTATCTACTAAACACCAATTCCCTTATGAATAGATAGCAATGCAAATGTAGTGCCACTAATAATAACACATCCACACGCTGTCTCTTCTAGTCCATGTGGGAGATATAAATAATTATGAGATACAATATTTGATTTAAAGATGTTTACAACATAGTTTGCGAAAATGTTATTTAGCATTAGATTACTTTATGAGTGGCAGAAAACTAAGAAAAAATAGTGGCTTAAAAAAGTGTATCTGCTGGGTGTGGTGGCTCACGCCTACAATCCCAGAACTTTCAGAAGCCAAGGTGGGCAGATGGCCTGAGGTCAGGAGTTCAAGACCAGCCTGACCAACATGGAGAAACACCATCTCTACTAAAAATACAAAAAAATTAGCCAGTAGTGGTGGTGCATACCTGTAATCCCAGCTACTTGGGAGGCTGAAGCAGGAGAATCACTTGAACCTGGGAGGTGGAAGTTGTGGTGAGCTGGAGGTCACATCACTGTACCCCAGCCTGGGCAACAAGAGTAAAACTTCGTCTCAAAAAAAAAAAAAATGTATCTGTTTGCTAGTGTTGCTGTATGAAATTATCACAAACTTGGTGACTTTAAATAACAGAAATGTGTTCTCTCACAGTTCTGGAGGTCAGAAATCCAAATACAAGGTGTTGGCAGGCCCAGGCTGCCTTTAGAGACTCTGAAGGAGATGTCTTCCTTACCTCGTGCAACTTCTGGTGCATTCCATGTGGCTGTATCACCCAAATCTCTGCTCCCTCTGCCCTTTTCCATCTCTTCTGTGTGTTTGCGTCCTTTCCTCAATTTTCTGTGTGACTCTCCTGTGAGACTCCTATAAAAGCACTTGTTTTTGGATTTAGGGCTCACCTGGAAAATTCAGGATGATCACATCTTGAGATCCTTAACTTAATGATATTTTCAAAAGTTTCCCACCCACCCCTACCCCAATAAGGTTATATTCACAGGTCCCAGAGATCAGGATGTGGAAACATATTTTTGAGGCCACAGTTCAACCCACTACAACAATGCAGAAGTTTATTTCTCTCTTATAAAACCTAAGTAAACAGTCAAATGCTGATATAATTCTCCATACTGCATCAGCAACCCAGATTCCAACTTTCTTTCTGAAGACCACCATATAATCCAAGATGCTGCCACCACATCTGATTATGAACCAGTAGAAGGAGAAATAGAGTAGAAGAAAGCCAAGAATAAAAACTCAAGCCAAAAATGGTATGGCTTGTTTTGAACTTGTATATATACATTTCTATTTATATCTCTTTGTAAGAATAGTCAAGTGACCATGCTGAGCTACAAGAAAAGTTGGGAAAGGTTCTTATTCTAGGAACTCATGTGCTCCACGAAAATTTGAGGCTTTTGTCAAATGTTGGAGGCTAATTGGCCATCTCTTGTACAGAGAATCTGGCAGTGACTATTGGCTAGCTAACCTGGCCCTTTCCTAGTCTTTTGGTCCCTTGATCTAAAAACTCATCTCACAATCCTAGTTGCCCTTGCTACCCAACATGGTCACAGGTCCAGTTTCAGCCAATGAAACTTGAGTATAAATTGCTCAGGGCTTCTGGGGAAAATAAGCATTCCTGATGAAAGAACAGATTCGGCTTGTGCTTGACATTAATGGAGCCATCTTGTCATCATGAAAGAGTTTTCCAAATGAAATGCAGAGCTGTTCATGTTGTCCTGGACTCTTTATTAGGTAAGAAACATAAACTCTACATTTTAGGCCTTGGTAAGTTTAACTAGCTTTTCTGTTACTTGCAGCAAACACATTCTTAAACAAT
Source organism: Cacajao melanocephalus (assembly GCA_963573385.1). Classification (NCBI taxonomy): domain Eukaryota; kingdom Metazoa; phylum Chordata; class Mammalia; order Primates; family Pitheciidae; genus Cacajao; species Cacajao melanocephalus. The sequence goes on along the minus strand of CAUYLG010044202.1, from coordinate 111,807 downwards.
ATCAGGCCATGAGATACATGCACATATTAAAGGATATTAAGCCATGTCAAGCAACATATCATAGGGCCCAGAGAGAGACAGAGCCCAGAAGAGAGGAACCCTCTATGGCTCACATGATCCAGAAGGGGCCATCATCAGGATTGATAAATTTGGCAATGTGGGAAAATTGGATTTTTGGATGACTTTAAGACTTAATTGACTTTTCATGACCATAACTTTCAACAACTTGGATTGTTCTAGTTACTTGTTACCTGAGACCACTTACATTGCTACATTAAGGGAAAAAATCATTCTAAGAATTATATGTTGCACCACTCACCTCAGGTTTAATCTAAGAGAGCAAGGTGCTAGTTTTGGGGATGGGAGGGGAGAGGTGGAAGAAAAATAGATCTGGAATGCAAGAGGAAAGAGGAGAGGATCAAAGTTTTGAGGGAAACAGGAAAGCGTTTGGAAAGGCTGCTCTTGTTTATAAAAATGTTCTCCACCCCATGCTGGTCCCACTCTCTTGCTCCTTCGAGAGAGTTCAGAACAGATTTACACAGCATTGAAGGCTTCTGGAGTAACATCTGGATTTCTTTTTAATTACATACAATGCAGGCAGCAAATCTTAAAGCTTAGATTTATTTAATCAAGGCACATGGGAAAATATTTGCACCTCCAAGATTGAAACAACAGCAAAATTCAACAAATTCCACATAGTATAAAGTCACCTGTGATCACACAAGATCACCTTGAACTAGATAAATACTTTTACTCAAAGCAAAAATGCTTGAGAAGCTGGGCACTGTGCTAACCATAGAAACATTCACCCCTTTAAACAACCACCACCACCACCACCACCAACGCATAAGACACAGAAAACAAATATGGCCTGAAATATGGGTTGTTTGCACATTTATTTCAATAGAGTTCTACTTTTATTGCTTTTTAAAAATAGTGTGCATCACATGCAAATAACCATCATGAACATGTCTCCATAAATTATTTTTCCCTGTGCTGAAGGAGCACAGGAGATTTCCCTGAGGATCAGTTGGCATTTACTTGCTACACTGTGCCATCTGGTGGCAAATGCTAAAAATTGCAGACACGGGGTCCCTAGGTTCCAGAGAGACTCTCAGGCCGTGTACTTAGATGTGTCAACCCAACGGAAAAGAAATAAATACAATGACTTTCTTTAAAAACATGGGTTAAAGCCAATGATCAATTTAGTTGTTATTCTCATTGGTATTCCTAATATATATAATATCTCCCCAGTAAAATTACTTTATGAACAAATTGATTCTTAATAGCAATAATTTTCAATTTGCACCATACTGCAGTTTTCAAATCCCCATTCATATTCATTAATGCACAAGATGAGCAGGAATATTGCGCCATTCTCACAAATGGGAACTGAGGCTCAGGTGGGTTAAAGAAATTGCTCAAGTTTGCAAAGCTTATATATTAAAAAATAAAAAGGCACTACTGAAGAACAAATAAAGACTTTCTCTGTTTCCATTCTAGGTGTTTCCTTCATAATGATCCTGTCTCTCTCTGATTAGCATGGGATGAAGCAGTTTTAGTTGAAGCTAGATTGAAGCTTTAGCTTTAGCTGGAAATAATTTTTTTGAGTTAGCTGGAATTTTGGTAAAGTTGTAGTTGTAAGCTTCCCCAAAAGAGTCTGAATGAAGATTCAGCAGACCTTGGTGACAATAGTTGTGCATTCCTAAAGCTTTCCTTATTTGTTTTTCCTCCAGGCCTTGTATGTACATATAGGCAATACCATCTCTTTGTCTTTGTGTTTTATTCTCCTGCCCTCTCTTGCAATTTGTTCTTTGTAAGCCTGCTTTTCATCAGAAAAACAACATACTTTTCAATAGTTTTTTTTTTTCAGGTGGCCTCTCACTCCCTCCCAGTAGATGTATTCCTTTCAGAGTTAATCAAAGGATGATATTTAAGTTGTCTTCTCTGCTTGAGCATCTAGATGGCTTACACCATTCATATCAATGACCTTTTCAACCCTGATATCTGTTTCAGTGATCTATGGAGTACAGCCTTGAAACTTAATTACAGTGATGTTTCAGTGGCTGATGGACAGATTTAAGCATCTTGCTTTCATATCACCATACAGTCCCAAGTTCCAGTGCTCTAAAAGATTGAAGACCAGTCTACTGCATGTCTTATCTTCATTATGATATGTAGGAACAAGCCTACGTTTCTCAGACTCTGTTAGAAGATTTATTATCTTTTGGCTGTGATATTTCACCTTGTATAAGACAACTGAAATTTAAAGCCATTTCGAAAAACCCCTACCTAAACCAATGAATATCTTCCCAATGTTATCAGTATTTTGGTCATTGCTATACAGTTGCTTACATTCTTAGACTTGAGCAATGAATCTTGAAGCCATTCCAGGACCAAACAGAGGGCTTATTAACATTGTATTCATCTAAAATAATCTTCTGAGAAAACACAAAACGTGCATTTTATGACGTTTCCTCATTACTCATTCATCAAAACTATTTAAATATATGCAGATTTCAAAATTTATCTCCAGTTGCAGAACATCATCTTCCCTATAGTTACCAGACCAATGAAAATTCCAATTTTCTCTTTTGTTTTATTTCATTTATCAGCAGCAGCAATGAAGATTTTGGGATAGAATTTAGGTAGCAATTTGGGGATGATGTATTAGCCCTTCCTCAGCTATGTTTGTTCTAGAGAGTTGATTAATATAAATGTCAGTTTATTTGTAAACTAGGAATACGTAACACAGAAAAGAACTGATAGTGCCATTTCCAGAGCCTCCTTTCAAACCTAAATGAACTGTAGCTTGGTAAGGGCCACAGTTGATATTACTCAAAGTAATATTGCTTAAAGTGACAGAAAATACAGTGGCATCCGTCTCCTTTCAAGGCTGAGAAGGTGCTTATTCTGTTTCAAGAGCTCAGCATATAAATACAGTTTACAAGGAATTTTAAAATGATCACAAAATCTTGTGTATATTTGACTCAACTCAAAAGGAAGCCTGTGGTGTTACTCAAGCCCAATAATCACTCTTTAATATTCCTGGGGAGGCAGCAGCATGATGAAAAGGATAAGGAAGGTATAAATCAACTGAAGGAATTCAGAGCCAAAGACCTTCATTTTTTAAAGGCAGAGATTAAAATCACCAAGCTAATAAGATCTGCTCAGGGACCTAGAACTGTCAGCCAAAAATGTAGAAAATGTATACTCTAAGAGAGCTTTACTTGAGTTGGTTTATATATAATAGTTTTCTGCTGAAAACAGACAATTAAGCTTGCTGTTTAACTTAAAGGTAGTGTTTAGTTAGAATGTTATATACAGGGTGTCTTATTCATATATTAATATTCACATCTAATAGAAAAAGAGATAAATATTACAAATAGATTTTGCATTCGTTTCCTAGCTCTTTCCTTACATCTGGCATTCATCGCTTTGCTCCTGATAATACTGCTTTGCAAACACCTTCCTGTGATCCAAGGTCCTCAGAAGTTCTCTTTGTCTGTGGGGCGGCCCTCTTCCTGTTTTAACTACTTAAAGTATTGATATTATCTACTGATTTAGCAGTCATTCCTAATAGATTGGAGGTGCCTTAAGGAACAAAATAATATCTTAGTAACTTTTATATAGCTCCATGGCCTAGGAAAGTTCTTGAGAAATGCTAAGTGCTCAATACAAAATTGTTGATTTTTAGGTAATTCTCTTATGATGTCTGGACATAAACACGTCTCCAACCCAGCTGATCAACTTACTGATCCTCAGACACAGAACATCCTCACATCCTCACCTCTTTACTTTTTTTTTTTTTTTCTGAGACAGAGTTTCGCTCTTGTTCCCCAGGCTGGAGTGCAGTGGCACAATCTCGGCTCACCACAACCTCTACTCCTAGGTACAAGCTATTCTTCTGTCTCAGCCTCACAAAGAGCTCAGATTTCAGGCATGAGCCACCTGCCTGTTTTTTTTTTTTTTTTTTTTTTTTGTCTTTAGTAGAGGTGGGGTTTCACCATCTTAGTCAAGCTGGTCGAGAACTCCTGACCTCTGGTGATCCAACGGCCTTGGCCTCCCAAAGTGCTGGAATTACAGGCATGCGCCACTGTGCCCGGCCTCATCTCTTTACTTTTTACATTTTTTCCTTTCTTGGTAGATACAGTCTGTGAAATCTCATTACCCAGAAAATGGATTTTTCCCTTCCTGCAGTGTTCAGTACTTCCTCCAGTTTTCCTAGCTACCTCTTATTACTACATACTGCCTTGAGTCGTTACTTATCTTTTAAATTTGCAACCAAAACCCTAAACAAGGTTAAGGAAAAAACTCATATTTTTTATCTCGTTACATTGCAGTTACCCAGAGCATCAGCACACTCAGGTGCTCAGTAAATCTGTGTTTAAAGAAAGCAGGTTCAATGATAGTCTAATGGTAAGATAGCATCATAAAAATAAAGCCTAGCTCCTGACAACACAACTAGAAACTATGAACAGTATTTTGATAAATTACGTGAAATCTCAGGCTGAAAACATGTAATGCACAATGATTTAATGAAATTCACTTTTAAAGGTAACTGGGATCATTACAGTGAAAACGTTACATAGAAAGTTCTACTCATCAGTCACAGTATAGGGGGAAAAAATGTCACTTTCTCTATGAAGATTGTCCTTACCCATTCCCTTCCCTTCCCCAGACAAACTAGAAGAAGTAGTCTTCTAAGATAAATAATGAAAACATGGACTTTATTTCTCAAGCACTTGTTTTTTTCTCAACCATGCTTGGGATACTTCAGTTTTCACCTTGGAATGTACTTAACATAATGTCCTCTTCTAAGCCATAAGGTATTTAAGGGGTCAAGTTTAATTTATTTTTTAAATACTCCCAACACTTAGCGCAGAGCTTACAAACAGAAGGGACTCAATGCATGCATGAATACATGAATAAATAAGGGTCTATGTCAGTCCCGGTGTGGTGGCTCACGTGTGTAATCCCAGCACTTTGGGAGTCTGAGGTGGGCGGATCATGAGGTCAAGAGTTCGAGACCACACTGGCCAACATGGTGAAACTCTGCCTCTACTAAAAATACAAAAATTAGCTGGGCATGGTGGTGTGAACCTGTAATCTTAGCTACTGGGGAGACTGAGGCAGGAGAATTGCTTGAAACCAATAGGTGGAGGTTACAGTGAGCCAAGATCATGCCACTGCACTCCAGCCTGGGTGACAGAGCTAGACTCCATCTGAAGAAAAAAAAAAAGGTAGGGGGGCTGTGTCATTAATAAGGGACATTCAAGTTAAAATTTCTGTGTCTGGTGACTAATAACTGACCTTAATTCTAAACAGCACATTTTAAAATTATACTGTCTGTGGCTTAGATACCGCTTAACTTGATATTGCATTTAATATTGTTAGTGTTGATTTTGAGTCCAAGTATGAAAAACAATTATTACTCAATGCACATCTTAGAATAAATGGCATCTTTGATTTGAGGAATGAGTATATAGGTCCAAACCTCTAACTGAAGGATCAGCTATTGGATTTCTATGGACACCTAAGAGAGTACATGGTCGAGAGTAAGGAGACAAACTTTCCATCTTTTCAGAGAGGTACAAAGCCTTTGTTTCTATGTCTTTCATTCCTATAATGAAACTAGTAAGTCTTATCTATGACTGAAATACGTCAGAGCTAATATTGCCTTCTGAAGAACTACAAGGAATTGTTTTAAAGGGAGCTAGGCATCTGTTCACTGTTTTTCCTGCATTCCTTTGTTCTTAAATGTGAATCTGCTAACTTCGCATGTCCCTATGGTCACTGATTCATAGACATCTTTAAATATAGCTGCCTTTCCCTTCTGTCTTCATTCATGTTTTGCCTGAACTTTCTCATTCATGATAAACTCTAGTTACTTTGGAGATGTAAAATCTTGGGTCTATGGCCAAATAGTAGCTGGCCAGTTTTCAAGTGAAATTCTTGGTAACAAATAGGTCCAGAAAGAAAAAAAAAACATGCATTACTGGTGCATCTAGAATTCTACCTAGAAACACATTCTTCAGCACTAAATATGCTGACAGCACAATGTGAACATGATCTTAATCACAAATGACAGCAGGCTAAGCTACCCACATTGCAGGGCCAGAAATAATCAAGAATAAGAACCATCTCTGATCCCCTGCCACCTAGTTTGAGATTAGACATAGAAACCATAAAAGTGAAGAGAGGAGAAAAATCACACACTGCATTAGTTTTGGATAATGGCCAAACAACTCCTTAAGTGTATGTGTGTGTGTGTATATATATATATATATATATATTAAGTTATATATATATGTATTATGTAATATATATATTATATATATGTATATATGTATATACGTATATATACATAATATATATGTATATATAAATTATATATGTATATACATATATATATTACATAATATATATATTTTGTGTGTGTGTGTGTGTGTGTGTATATGCATATGTACATATATTCATCAAATCTCTGGTAAGACAAAAAGATTATTGTTTCTCAGGAATAACATGGAAATTTCTGTTGTTTATGTTACCGTTTTCATAGCCAAGCTATCTAACTGCTACATGTGCATGTATATATATCAGGGTAGAGATGAGTAGGCAAATGATAAAATATGCATTAAATCAAATTGTATTTTGATGTTTGATAATTGCTATAAGAGACTGTCATTTTCCCTGTGATTTTAAAGAGTTAATTTTTTTCTAGGTTGATTTTATTTTACATCCCCCCAAATCAGATTTCTCCCAGAAAAATACCACTTAAATGGGAAAAATAAAAGGAAGCAAGAAAGAGATTGACAAAAAAGCAGGCCTGAATACATAATGAATGCTTTGCCACTCATTGATAGACAACTGTTAAAACAAAACATTGTTGTATGAAATGTTCTAGAGAAAAGAACTCAAGAGTTTATCAAATGAGTTGTTGGAAAAGATTTTTTTCTAAATCTGCCAGAAATGTACCAGGCCATTATTGCATCTTATAAATTATTTATTATTCTTAGATATGTCATAAAGTCCAACACAAATAAAGAAAAAATGCTGACAAGACAGAAACATCATTGTGAATATAGAGATAGCTTCCTGAAGCCTTGCAGAAAACTTCCAAGAATCTTTGCACCTTGCCCATCACATTTTTCACTACTTACATATTTTGCTTCTTTCTATTTGAAAATGTCAGCACTTCCCTTCTCAGTAAGACCACCCATTCCCCTTAACACATGACTAAGCTAACAGAATGTAAACTCTGTGTGTGTGTGTGTGTGTGTGTGTGAGAGAGAGAGAGAGAGAGAGAGAGAGAGAGAGAATTAATCATGAAAAATTAAGTAAAATATAATAGAGAAGAGAAATCTAATTTTTAAAACATCTATTAATATGATTGCCTAGTTTATACGCATCTCTGCCAGATTTTGCTATTGCCCATAACTGCCTTAGCTTTCTGGAGCTGTACTTAATAAAACACTGAAACCTCCCTGATCTTTCATTCTTATGAAGCAGGCTAATGAAATACCATAGAAATAGTTTCATTTGAACACTGGGAAGACATTAAATATCTGACTGTAAAATATTTTCTTTCTTATTCACTCTTAAGAGCCTTATGAGAATGAGTATGGTTTTAAGTAAAAGCAGAAATTTCAAAGTCTCCTAGTCACATGAAGACACACTATCTTTTATCTCTTGCTTTATTCTTTGCTCCTTACTTATTTCAGAGTCTGAAAGCACATTTTTCTCCCTCATGGCCTTTCCAGTGGATGGACAGAACTATGTCCAAAATTCTTGTAGGACAGACACACTGCTTTGTACACCTTAGAATGCGACAGCACTTCAAAAAATGCTTCACAGGTCTCCAGAATTCCCTAAATACTCCATTTTAGTGAGTTGTGCGTGGAGTCAGGTGCAAAGATTCTTTCACCTTCTACGACTGGTGCTTAACTCCAGTGCACTGAGTATCACAGCACTTTATTGGCCCTCCTTCTCCAGGACTGGTTTATGAGAGGTCATAGCTCCATTATTTTGTACCTGAGAAATAATACCATGTATTGTAGCTATTTGCCATTTAAATCCTGTTCATAAACACATAACAAAATGAAGATGACCACTTGCCTACTGCCAACCCTCAGTCAGGTGACTCAAAATTGTCCTGCTTTTATCTTTTTTTTTTTCTTTGAGATGGAGTCTCACTTTATCGATAGGCTGGAGTGCAGTGGCACGATCCCAGCTCACTGCAACTTCCGTTTTCCGTTTTTAAGCAATTCTCCTGCCTCAGTCTCCCTAGTAGTTGGGACTACAGGCACGCACCACCATGCCCGGCTAATGTTTTGTATTTTTAGTAGAGACAGGGTTTCACCATGTTGGCTAGGATGGTCTCGATCTCTTGACCTCATGATCCACCCGCCTCAGCCTTCCAAAGTGCTGGGATTAGAGGCGTGAGCCACTGGGCCCGGCCTCATCTTCTTTATCTCTTATCTAACTAAATACACTTTGGATACATATTTTCTTCTTTGGATGCATATGAGATACATTTTCTTCTTTGGATACATTATTTGGATGTGTATGAGAAACATTCTCATATACTATGTAAAGCATTTCCCTGGCCATATTCAGATGAGATAAACCAAATTATCGATAGTGTGAAATACTTAAATAAGTAGAAAATTTGAGGCATTGTAGTGGGAACTGTAGTGGAGCTTGAGATACAGTGAGGAAGGCCATAGAACTGCATTTGCCTGTGAAAGATGTAGCAAATGGGGAATTACTTCAATTTTATACTTTTCATTTCACCATATTCAGGATCTTAAAAAGATGTTAACATAAGTATTTCTGTAAGGCAGTGGAGGGAGTATTGGGCTGGTGGTGAGGAAATACTCACGCTGGGAGTATTTCCCCTGCCAACTGCAGCTTCTCCTATTATAAAGTGAGGATATTGGACTGAGTGTTTTAATGTTTTATCAGCTCTTGTGTCTTACAGAGTCCATCTGTGATTCTTCCTGTCTTCTAGGCCCCCATTACTGATCATCCCACAAGGACTCCTGAGTTTTCCTTCATGATGTCTCCCCCACTTTTCTGGCCACTGTCTTGGTTCAGACACTTTTCAACACAAAGGCTTCTTAAGTGTTTTCATAACTTTTGTCTCTATGGCTAATTCATCCTGTACATTTAGCCTCCTCGAGCCATGATTTGATTGCATCCTCTCCAGCTCCTACATCTTCAAAGATGATTATTAGAGAAGAAAATTAATCTTCCTCAGCCCGGTCCCTCCTTAGCCAGAGTTGCATCAGTCTTTTACTTGCTCTTTATTGAGAAATTAACTTATAACTGGCTTTCTTTCCATCCTTCTGTCTAAACAGTAGATACAAACGTTTCTCTTTTTTGTAACTCCAAACATAACCCTTGGTGGTGCAATTTTAGGACCACTTTCTTTCCCAGTTTGCTTGACTGCACAGTGGCCTCTTTCCCTTTTAAATCCCTAATGGTGCTAACTATCTTTTCTGCTTATATGTCCTTTGTCATATACTGCCTCGTAATTATCTGTCAATATTATCTGCCAGTTATAATGTATATGACCTTGGGAAAATGACACAATCTCTCAAGTCCTCAGATGCTCTGTCTGTTAAATATGAATAACACATACACGTACCCACAGGTGATTTTGGATTCCTTCACATAACACATACAAAAAGTACTTAGCACAGCGATCAGTTCCTAATGACAACTACTACTACCTAAAAACATGTATATTTTCCTTTGGCATTATAAGCTGACTCTTAAATTATAACAGGGCATAAGGCAAGGAAAAGTAAAGTAACATAGATTCCTGGGTAGAATGTCTTGTGTATACAAACATATGAGTGTTCCTCAAATAACCATGGACATAACCAAGGGTCCCTGAGAATGGGGAGTGAGAAATCTGTAAGAAAACAACGTCTGAGGAAGATATTCTCCTCATGATGGAATTTTCAAGGAGTTCCTGAGAGCAATAAGGACAGTGAAACCACGCTGAGAAGAGACGTGCAGGGGCGAATTGCCATTCATTTCTATGTGAGACAGGGGTGGCCTCGTGGGGTCCAGGAAAAGGAACTCAAGACACTGAATACTGTGAGCTTTAGAGCAGAAGGAGTTCCCTTCGGCAGTTGTGGACTGAAGATTTCAAGGCTCTGCCCAGGGTGTTTAAAAACAGCAGACAACTTATGGGGGCTTCTCCTCCAAGAAGCACGTAGGTTCTTGAAAAAAAAAAAAAAAGACAGTGAGTGCACAATGACACTGCTCTCTCAGGCCACTGGTGCCATTGACCACTAGGAAAAGACATTTTTCTTAGTGGAGATTGTCTATTGTGTATACAAAGAAGAATTTCTAGTGCCACTGACCACTAGAAAAAGACAGTTTTCCTCTTTTGGAGATTGCCTGTTATTTACACAAGGAAAAGTAAATGGCCACTGAGCCAGTACTTGCACTTGGCCCTGTTGGCCTCCAAAATGCTAAAATAATAGATTTAAAGAATAGGAAAGTAATCACATAACTGGCTGAAGGTACACATTGAATCAATTTTTAAAGGTTTAAATAATTGTTATATATATATATGGTTGTAAATATGACATTGTTAATTTTTAGAAAATAAGATATGTGACATTGTGAGAATTTTAAAAATCGGAATTATAATCTTAGATTTCATGAAAATAAAACCAGTAATTGAGTGAGAAGGTAAAGTATGGTAATGTTTTCATTTTCAATCATAAGTGTTATCACAAATATGATTTTGTTCTTGATATTAATGACACTCTTAAAAATTAAATACCCTTCTAAACAAACTGTCAGTTATTAAACATACCAAACTGAATTTATCAAATATACAGAGAATGATAATAACAATACTATATATTAAAATCTATGGAACCTGGCCAATGCTGCAATAAAGCAAATTTACACCATGAAATACTATGACTAAAATGAGGAATGAAGATTTGCAACAAATAAATTAACAAAATTGTTCAAAAGAAAAAAGAGGTAGGAGTTAGGATATACACAGAAGTGAATGAATATAGGCAAAATATGGTAGATATCTGTAAACAAAAGAAACTCCTTTTATTGTGTCATTCAAAGCCATTTTTTTATACTTTAAGTTCTGGGGTACATGTGCAGAACATGTAGGTTTGTTACATAGGTATACACGTGCCATGGTGGTTTGCCATTTATATAGATATTAATAAAATATGGGATTATGTTTGAGATCACTTGATTTAAAATATTGAATATGTGGACCCTTGAAATTAATTTTAGAGGTTCTATGGAGCAATGCAAACAAAAACATTTTCACATTTCAATATAGTTGAAATCGAGGATGAGTTCTCACCTAATCCTGAGGACAACTGAGATAGTCTGCTGACAAATAAAGGCCATGAAGTTCACTTTGGGAGCCCATAAGGATAACTGAAAGAGAAGTTTATAATCATGCAAAGCAACTGGAGCTGAGGCATAATGAGTAATACATAGACTTCAAGACAGAAGAAATACGCCATGCATGTTAAGATATAATAGACAGATAAGAAATAGGCCATTTCAGTATAAGTATTTAAAAAAATCACATAGACAGGGTCAAGAACTGTGAAGGGTCTGAAATTTTTAACCTACCTTCAAACTAGCAAGTTAGCCTACCAGAGTTCCATGGATGACGGCAGAAGACGCAAGACCTAAAGGACTTTATGAGTTCCATATTTGCATAAGTTCCATTGCACCCCAAGTCCTACTGGAGAGTTGTAGTGTGGGCCAGATGGATGCTGTGCACACAGTGGATTTAATTCACAGCTAAAGAACCCTGAGCCAGAACCCAAATCTTTTATAATGGGCTACATGAAAGCTGCCTGACTTTTGTTCCAAAGGGAGATATTTTTCATTTTGCTACACAATAAACAAATCTGCCCTCTGTTTAAGAGGGAGACATTATCTTTATTTTCAAAGCTGTTTGCTGTGTAAACATGAAAAAGATGGTCCTGAACAAAGGTTCCCTGTACCTATGCTAACAGTATATATGGAAATGAGAAAGACCTATAGAGAATTAGTTTTGAACACAGATGCTCTAAATTACATATACTGATTTGTACTTGCTCTGCATCTTATCTGTACAACTTGGTGTGACATGTTTCAGGGTAAATAGAAGCCAAGATTTATTTAAGAAACAGTTAGTGATTCTTTAAGCAGCTCTGCCAGTGGCATATACATCCAAGGGTTAATTATTTGAACTTTTTTAAAGGAATAAAATTATCTAAACTAAACATTAGCTGGATGACCTGAATGAAAAATACAGAAAATTGGCAAGTAGGGAAGGTATGCAAGGGGGTCTTCATAAAGTTCATGGAAAATGGAATTAAAAGATGATTAAAATTTAAATGGAATTAAAAATATAAACTTGGTTTTTCAACATAAACTCCATCAAGGTCAAGACACTTTTATAGGCAATGATACCACCCATTTACTCTATCTCTAAATAACTGAAGTCCTAGGAATTTAGTCATATCAATGTATTCTCTTTTACATTAATAGTTAAAGAAAAAATGGGTGCCTTTAAAGATGATTTTAAGATTAGGAAAGAAAAAGAGGTCAGGACAAGCCAAATCAGGAATATAATGTGAATGCCTAATGATTTCCCATTAAAACTCTTCAAAAATTTTCTTCATTTAATGAGAAGAATGAGCAGGAATATTGTCATAGTGCAAAAGGACACTGGTGAAACTTCTCTGGGCACTTTCTGCTAAAGGTTTGGCAAACTTTCTCAAAACACTCTCATAATAAGCAAATGTTATCATTCTTTGGCCCTCTAGAAAGTCAACAAGCAAAATGCCTTGAGTAACCCAAATTGTTGTGACTTTTGCTTTGACTGGACCATTTACACCTTTTGGTAGCCATTGTTGATTGTGCTTTTTTTTTCAGTATTGTACCAGTAAAGCCGTGTTTCACCTTCTGTTACTGTTCTTCAAAGAAATGCTTCAGGTTCTTGATATCATTTGTTTAAATTTTCCATTAAAAGCTCTACTTTTGTCTGCAGCTGCTCTGGGTGCAATGGTTTTGGCATCCATCTAGTGAAAAATGTGCTCAACTTTAATTTCTCAGTCAGAATTGTGTAAAATGAACCAATTAATATGCCTATGGTGTTGGCTATTGTTTCTGTTGTTCATTGTCAGTCCTTTTCAAATAGGACATAAACAAGATTAGTGTTTTCTTGACAAATTGATGTGAAAGGTGTGCTGTTAAAAGACAGATAACCACAGATAAAAAGGTCACAAAAAGATTATGAAAAAATTCTACATATAACAAAATGATAATGTTGATACAAGATATAATTTTCCAAGAAGACATAAATTATTTAATTTTTTGGCATTTAACTCTAATCCATCTGGAACGAACTTTATAATAAGATAAAGCATTGAATTTCTTTAAAGCATTAGTATAGCAAATATCTCAACATCATTGGTTATATAACTTATCTTTAATCTACTTATTTAAAGAGTAAACCATAAAAAAAAGAAAATAGCAAACAATAGAGGTAGTAAAACATAAATGGTCAATAGATCTGAATTGTAGTTTTATTACCATCCATTCTACAATACGAGGTGATGTATGGTAGCACTTAAGAGTTTATACCCAGGAACCTAACTTCCTGGATAAGAAATTTGGCCTGCCTCTAAGTAGTTGAATGATTTAGGGCATATTCTTTTACCTCTTAACCTTTCTGTACCTCCAGTTTCATCCAATGTAAAATGATAATAATTGTATGTACCCTTATTAGAATTAAATGAATTGATAACTACAAAGAATGAAAACAGGGCCTGATGCAAAACGCTCAAAGTAGTAACAATTATTATTTTTTACTATTTTGTAGAGCACAGTGAAACACAGCAAATAAATACAGATGGCAAAAGAAAATTTTGTAACATATCTGAGAGGAAGAGTAAATAGCTTTAATTTGTGAAGAATTTACAAATCTTTAAGAGAAAATCAGAGACACTGACAGAAAAATTGCTAAGCAACCTAAGCAGCTAATATGCACACATGAAAATACAGTGGGAAATAAAGCATTTAAATATTTCATATCACTGACACTAAAAATGAAAATGGAAACGACCGTATTTTCCTCCTATCAGATTGAAAATTAAAAATGTAGAAAAAATAAATATAAGCACTCAGTATACTACTAGAAGAAGAATATATAGACTTCCATGTCTATCAACTTCCTGGAGGAAATGTGTCAATATAGATCAAATCCTTAAACCTTTTAAGAAGAAACCCTATGACTTTAAATGTATCGCAATGATAAAATCAAATGTCTATAATGTTGTTTCCATATCATCATAGTGTTATTTATAACAGCACAACATTAACAATTACCTAACTGCCCAATAGTAGAGCAACAATTATGAACATTATGGTACATCTACAGAATACTGTGTGCAAGACTGGGACTGCGATGTGGCAAGAGAGTTGCTCAAGTCACAGAATGTAAGGACTCACTCTCACCATTGTCCAAGTGCTAATACTATAAGGTGAGCACTACCTTAAATGTTGCTACCAAGATACTTATTTCACTTCACCCTTGTCCAGATTCCAAATATGGGTCTATTTAAAACAACATTATAAAATATTATATCATATTTTTATATATTTCTAATGCAAAGGTCCACGCTAGGTGCATATACAGAAATACTATATTATTTCCCATAATCTAACTTTTCTCCAATTTGTTATTTGACATTTAATTTTTTGCTATAATTTTTACTCTTTTGAATAGTGTTATGATTACCCTCTTTTTATATAATTCTTTCTGTATATTGTAGATTATTTATTTTTGTTTGTTTCTTAGAATTGGAATTATTAGTCAAAGACTATGAACATTTTTCAGAATTTAGATAAAAGTTGATGATCGCTTTTCAGAAAGACTCTCCATTTTTATACCCTCAAGGGGGCAATTTAATTATTGAAGGCCTCCAGACCATGTTTCACCTCTTCTGTGGAAGCTCAAATGCATAACAAATTGGGGTTATTTCCCCAAATCGTCAATTCTGTTGAACCTTCCATAGCCAAGAACTTGGCTATGTACATTTTTGTTTTCCATGATGCGTTTGGCATGTTTAGAACATGTTAGAAGTTTCCTAGGCACTAGTTAATAAATAATACCTCGAGTATAATTTTCTGTCATAGTTTTACAGATTGTTTAAACCTATAAGTTTTTTTAAATTTTTTTCTTTTTCTTAATCTTCTGGTAGCAGCAATATGAATGGAGGCTGGCCAGAAGTCAAGGGAAGACAAAGGATCCAGCTGGCTTCAGCAGCTCCTGGAATGCAGTACAAGTCACAGTGCAGAAATGTAGAGAAATGGTGAATTACCATAGAAAGACAGACTGCTAGGCTACTTTGATTGCCACTGCACTGGGATTACGTACAAACTTTATTGCATAGGTCATATTGAAAATTTACTAAATTGAAATTTGAGCAACAAAAGACTAAAAACCAGTTGGAAAAAATAGAAAGAAAATAGTTCTGATTCATATTTCCACTGTCAAATATATTAGAAAAAGAGGCAACACTCTGAAATGTTTTCATGAGAATAGCCTCAATGTCCAAGTAGCCATGTTTGTACTCTCAGGCCACATCTAAAGTGACCCCAAGATATGCTATTAATCTTTTTGTTTTGCTGCCAGTATTAATGGGGATTTCCATCCAATTGATTAGGTTAGTGATCTAAGTTTGCTATTTAGGACAGGTATGAACACAGACGTTTTCTTAGTCATGAGTACATGGGCTGTGAAACCACATTAAATACCTTTGGGCTTGTTGTGGGTGGTGATTTGGGAGCAGATGGCAATGAACTTGCCAACTAGAGTTTGCAGTGTGAGGGACAAACTGACACACAGAACAAATATTATTATATTGTCTGTCATTTCAAACCCTAGATTTAAAAAATGTATAATATTCGGCATTTAGGCTGGGTGTAGTGGCTCACGCCTGTAATCCCAGCACTTTGGGAGGTTCAGGTGGGTGGATCTCTTTAGCTCAGGAGTTAGAGACCACCCTGAGCAACATGGTGAAACCCACCACTACTAAAAATACAAAAATTACCTGAGCATGGTGGTGCCTGTAATCCCATCTACTTAGGAGGCTGAGGCACAAGAATCACTTGAACCTGGGAGGCAGAGGTTGCAGTAAGCTGAGATTGCACCACTGCCCTCCAGCCTGGGCAACAGAGTGAGATTCTGTCTCAAAAAAAAAAATTCTGTCTCTGTTTCTTTCTTTCTCTATCTCTTTGTGTCTCACTCTCATATCTATGTATTTATAAGGAAACTCTCAGTTACTCCAAGGGGGTCTCCCTGTGTTTTTAAAACATCGGAAGTCAACAATAGCATTCTCTAATAAACATGTAGTAGTAGGCATGTTTGCAGTGTGACTTTGGTTTGATTGGTGGACACTGTACAATTAAAAAACAAAAAAAGTCCAGTGTCTATTTTAGTGATTGACCCAGAGACAGTTACTATGATCTTCCTGTCAGTTAACATGAGATTGTATTTATAGTTATCTGTTTTGAAATTTAAACTACCAGCTACTCAATAGCTTACTGTAGAATCTTCATGTCTCCTTTAGTAGCTGTGATTGTAATACAGGTTTTTAAACTCTGAAAAACCATTTCTGACAGCAGAAACAAAATGAAGCAATCTTACATGCTTCATCTCTTGGTCCCTCAACATCTAGATGGTTCAGGCCTTCTTGGCAGTGCTGTCCCCAGTCGTGGTGGCTCCAATTTGGCTCTGTAAGAACAGCACTCATCAGAATTATGCACCACCTGCTGTGCTGTGTTTCCATGTCTGGTCTCCAGGGTCCCGTTCTGATTGTGGTTGACCTTACTGGTTGTAGTGCAAGTGCTCTCCGCATGAATTATGAATGGTTTACCTTGCCCATTTATCATCTAGATTCTGTAGGCCCCCTATACCTGTCAGAAGTAGGCAGGTTACTACTTGTAAAAGGCTGTAAAAAATAACTTAGCACATCCAAGAAAAGATGACATTCTCTGCATGTATTTTGTGTCGTCCAGCTCTGAGTTTTCCACTTGCCCTCATTCATGTCCATGAAGCTTTTCTTTCTTTCTAGCCAGTGAGGAGGTTTTGCAGTGGGAAATCTTCTGAGGAACATGAAATGTGATGCACGGAAAAAGTCAGAAGTCTTGAGTCTGAGTTCTACTTGAGGATGTGAGCACATTTATACAATCTGGACCTGCATATTCATCTAATGAATTCAGTTTAGAAATTTGGCTCCCATCACTACTTCCTAAAAGAGGTGGAGTGCCAAGAGGGTAGCAGCTGAGAGGGGAGGGACAGAAGGCTGGAGAGTGGGCGAGACTAATTGGTCTTTTCGTATGACACAGATTAGATTATGTCTGCTTAAAGCTAGGAGGGGGAAGGGGGATTTAATCACTGTTTCTACCAAAAGATATAAGGCAGAACGTCCTTACAGAACCAGATGCAGGGAGAGACACACAGGCTTCTTGACAAGAAAACGGGCAAAACTACATGTAAGGCCATTTAAAAAAGAAAGATATAACATTTCCCTTTTCAATTAGATAAGGAGAATTGGAAACTAGAATAGCAAAGCATAATCTGATAAGAATTATGACAACTTTTGATAATTCAATAAAAGACAGGACTTTTCTTTGCCAAAGAAATCAATAGATTTTAAAAGAGAGAAAGAGATTGTTGGGGCCATAGGGAGTATTTTAATAGCAATGAAAGATCGACTTCCCAAGAAATTAAGAGTAAACATTTTAATAAAAATAACTAATATCCACTGTTAATTATTCTTATCTCTCAATAGAGTAAGCCATCCTACGATTTCTAATATGAAATCACTACTATAGTTCAAGTTACAGTATGTCCTATAATCTAAAACTGTATTTTTAAGGGAATATTCAAACTCATAGAGCCTGGGCTTATCTTTCCTTCATGTGCTTTTAATATTTAAGGGGCTCCTGCATGTTGGCTACATGAATCAACTTTCTAAAAGAAGAAAATCAATGTATTCATTCTCAACCCTTTCTTCTTAATCTTGTGGTTCTCCTGACCTATTCTTTCCCTTGAATTTTTCTTTCTGCCTTTTCTGAGTTACTTATTCCCGTTCTAGCAAGTTCCATTTATTTTAATAAGAAAACATGGGGAAGAAATAGCAAGTGTTGATTTGTGACTAAAAGGCTCCTTTAGATTACATGTAGGTTCTATAACATAAGCTTTTCCCTAGACTCTGGAAATTGAATGAAATAGATATTTCCCACTGGTCATTATCTTTGTTGTCTCTGGCCATGAACCATAGTTAAATAAACCTCCCTGGGTTTGTCTTACATACCACATCGAATATCCCAAACACCCATCATTATTAAACCCAGCTGTGAGCTAACTAATAGTACCAAAATAAATTTTTTTCTCCTTTTCACTGTTGGGAAAACATATATCAGAGTCATAGTTTCCTGTAAATAACTGAGCTTGTTCTGTAATTTCAGTAAATAATCTGTACCTTTGTAATGGGAAATTTTTATTTAATTGGAGAATTTAGTTCATCATATTGCATTGTGTCAAAGAACTTAAAGGTTTTCTCTAGTTGTAAAAGAAGATTTCTGAGGGCTTTTCTTACTCAATAAATCTTTCTAAACTTATTTTCCTTTTTCCATTTGCAGTTGCTAGATATTACTTTTCTGTCAAATTGCAATCAGTGATATTCCTTGAAAGAAAAATATCGGGTTTTATATTGCACCTTTCACACTTAAGTTCTCCCCAGATTTTTTTAGCAAGATTAATGTTGAGGTAGCATAATTACTATGAAAGTAAAGTGCATCAACTATTGGATGATCAGAAAAGGCTCACCTGTGTGCTCACACTACATTGCTTTCTGAAAGAAAGGATATTGGCCAGGAATCTCTAGCAAGGAAGATGATTAGTTTTGCTTTCAGAAATATCAGAGGATAACTCTAGCTTCTATTCACACATACACATGATCAGAGACATTGATAAAGTGGGGTCTGGGAGAGTACATGTCAGACTGGGAGAGTGCATAGAAAGGACAGATCCTGAGGGTGACGTGGAAGAGCGTTTTGGGTGAATATACGATCATGGTGACATGGGACAATCATAGGAACCAGATAATTTTGGAATACAAATGTGATTCTGTCCTTCTGGTTTATTACAGAAAAATTCTTTAACAGCACAATAAAAAATAATCTTCTTTGTCTTCTTTTGGAAAATAATTGGAATTAGTTTTTGTAGACACTGCTGTCAAACACTGTTTGATTTTAGAGGCATCAGAGTTTTCTCAGGGATCGAAGTTCAGGAGAAGTAAGCCATCCCTTCATGATGGCCTTATTGTCTATTAAATTATGAGCAATATTTTAATCAGTTGCTTTGACAGTCCCAACAACATGAGTGCAATATCAACCACATTGATCAGTCTGTGATCAGTCTGTAAAACTCACCGGTAGTCACCTCAGCCATTAATCATGTGGAACAGTTTGTTTTACTTTCCCTTCTATTTTGTACTCAAAAATGACATATTTAGATTCCATTACAAAGAAAAGAATGGGTTACGCTTTTTTGTATTTACAAACAAAGATGAACACACCTAATATTATTGACCACTTAAAATTGTGATAGTTACATACTTTTATATATATATATACACACACACACATATGTATATATATATACATTTCCTCATTTAATTTTCATGACAATCTTACCAAGGTAATATCCTTATTTTACAGTAAGAAAAGTTAACATTCAAACCTTTAAAAATTCACAGGATTATGACAAGAGGCAGAACCAAATTTGAACCCTCATCATTTTGACCTTAAAGTCCATACAACTACGTAGACCCTCTGCTATTTTAATTGAGTTCATGTTATTTCATTATAATTGTCTATGCTATGAGGCAGCAGAGGCAGGGGTTATAAGAAATGTTGGGATAAAATGAGTTCTTATTTGTTACAATTCATTTGCCATTTTCCCATTTCTGGTTATTTGTTGATGATGAATAGATTCTTACCCAGGTAATAAAATCAGATAAGGTACCAACAGGTTCATAGAATTTTGCTTTGATACCTTCTATTTGCTTTCACATTTGTGTTATTCTCAGAGAAAATTTTAGAAGTGCTCTGAGATCATCCTTCCCAGCTGTATTTTCTACTACTCAGTTCCTGTTTTTGTCTCTGAGGAGAGAGAATTGTAGTCCTGATAAAACTCATAAAAATAGCTAGTCATATTTCTCAGTGTAACAACCTCTATGGTTGAATTCAAGGCCTTCAAGTCATGATCTAGTGATGACACTATATTGTATATTTTTTCTACATTAATTTGTCTAAACACTACTCTTTAAAAAATGAGTTAACTTATAGAAAAGTTGCAATAAGAAGCACAATAATATTGGGAAACAGAATCAGCAATAAGGGAAAAGAAAGAATGCAGGAAGTCTGTATTTTAAAAGAAAGAATAGCAGAATTAACTCAACTGTACAGTTGAACTCTAAGTTTGCCCTGAGCTTCTTTGACACCAGAACCAAAAGGCTGTATGATGATGAATTATACTGCTTTCATCTCTGGAAAGCATGTGTTTCAGAGAACACGATAGAGTGTGTATCAGTCCTATTATGAAACCTTCTTTTTTTCACATTGGTATTATGCCCAGTCCTCCATATTAATTTTTCTAATATTTTTGTAGGGGCAAGAGAATTATATGCAGCTTCTGCTTTTATAATTCCATATATTCCTAGTGTTTACATTAACAAAAGGTTTGTAATAAAATGAATATTCAGTGGGAAAATAAATAAACAAATTAAAAGCATCAAGCTACATATTTCTGATTTATTCTCTTGGATTGTCAAGAGTGAAAATTGCTAAATAAATAATTGAAGATTATGAAAAGAGAAATATAGTCATTTGTAAAATAGTAGAAATGAGCAAGTGAATAAAATTTGACAAATTCAAAAGTAGAAGTAATCTATATTATTTTCATGTCTCAAAATCTGGCAGTGTTTAGCTCTCTGTCTCTGAATATGTAGTGTTCAAATAGAACATGTAATGGTGCTGAGAATTTTGGGGGAAGTCATGGGATGAAAATATTGAAGAAACTTCATGCCAATTGTTTTGTTTTCTTTATATTCATGACCAAATTTTTGTTTCTTCTTGGAGTGACAGACCACAAAGCTTTGCAGTTTCAAAAAAATCATTTATAGCCCTGAAAAATTTCCCCATCTAGACCAAGATACTTTAGCTGGACCCTACACACAACATGAAATGAATTTAGAGAGAGCATCTTTCAGCTGTTTCCTATAGCTTTTGTTTAGTCATAATTTTACTTGACTCTTTTTTCCAATCCAGATTCTAGTTGGCATTTTTGTAACCTTTGAACCATTAAATAAATTATAGTCTCAAACTAATCTAGATTCCAACACTCCTAACAAAATGTTTTTTTGACTTTCCTGGTACATGAATGTAAAGAAAAAAATAAATATATAAATATGACAACAACAAAAATGCACAAAATCCACAGCAATCTTCTATTTACCTCAATTTATAGCACTTCTGACATTAGAGCATGTATTAATTTATTCCTGACTTGCATTATGGATATATTTTCTATAGAGAAAATGCTAAAATTTTATGGTTGAAAAGAAGCTGATAGGCAAGAAGAGTATATAAAATATCTAGAAAACAGTCACTGGAATTCATGGGATTAGATGAATTCAACTTATGATTATGTTGCTCAACAGTTTTGATAAACTTGCCTCTCAGTTTTGAAATAAGCATATTTTCAATTGTATTCTTCATAAAGTAAATGGAAATGTAACATGTAATGGGAAATGTTTATCAGTTTCTAAAACTAAAGGAATTTTTCATCTATTATCAAGGATAATCCACTATGTATGTTTTGGGAAAGCATACTAACAAATTCGATGTACTCTCTGCATTTGCAGATAACGCGAAGATGCATCAGCAAGCATGAATATTTCTGACTAGACTTGCATTTTTAACATCACTTCTTGATCACAAATTAGGAAAGTAAATATTTACCTGGGAAAGAGAAGCTTCTAAAAAATTATAGAACATATTTTCTGATCAGACATGCTATTATGTAAAAGAGATATTAGAGTTTTTCTATGTTGCCCAAGAGAACAGACTTAGGATCAATAAGGAGCTGTTAGAAAAGGATTGCTTTCTATTATATACATAAACTATATTTTAAGCTTCATGAAGGCAGGAATGACATCTGTCTTTTTTCACATTGTATTCTAAGCATCTATCAGGGCACGGAAAAATAATAGTTATCTTATTTGTATTAATGGAATGAATGGAATTAGGATTTTAGAAGGAAAAGGGAAAGACTTCCCATTACAGCAGAGGACTTGCTATCTAGAGGGTAAAGTCCCATCCACAGATAGGAGGTCAGGCTAGAAGTTTAATAGAAGAATGTCTTGAAGCTGACCATAGCAATCTATACCTTGCAGTTTAGATCATCTAGTTCAGTAACTGTCAAACTTTTCTGTAAAGGAAAGAAAGTAAATATCTTAAGCATTGCAAAGTCAGACTGTCTTTCTCACACCTGTTCAACTCTAATGTTATAACACAAAAGCAGCCATAGGCAATAAATATATGAATTGGTATGGCTAAATGTGGCTTATGAGAAGGCCTTAGTTTGCCAACCCATCATCCAGTCACATATTACTCTATATATACTTTTTTTATCATTAATTTCAAGTGCAACTTTATTTAAACATTCCAATTAGATACCAAAGGTACTATAAGAAATTGAGAGGAAAATTGACTTCTGATTCAGGCTAGGGCAGCTCCTTCTGAGACAGTTCCATAATACTAGTGATAAAAAGTAAAAGATCATAAATGGAGACAGAAGTCAGAGAAATAAATTGTGGCATGAAGTTCAACCAGCATATTTCCCTAATGGATGCTCTGAAGATCCTCTTGGACATTTTTAATGCTTGCCTTATGTGATCATGAAAAAGTTCACCGGGATTCTGGTCCCAGGTAAGATGGAGTAAGAATATTATGCCCTGCCTTTTCTACTGAATGCAGCTATAAACATGGACAGAATGCATCAACAGGTATTTGAGAACTCTGAAAAGTAAACAGTAGTAGGCAAATTTGGAAAGAAGACCAGAATGCTAAGTGCCACTAAATCACCAATGATCCTATCATTTTTTTTCTCTGATATATTCAGACCTTAGCTCAATGCAGCCGAAACTCAGAAATAGATATCTTTGCAGTTAAATAGAGCTGCAGGAGAAGCAAGCCCTCAAGATCTGGCTTGTAAAATGGGAAAGAGGTCTTCTAATGCGCAGAAAGTGGAATAAATCCCCCTTTAGTGTTTATTTTCTCCTTTCTCTCCTACATGACACCTTCCACCCCATTGTCAAGTAGTTCAGTGCTACTAGTGGTGGCAGTGGTAATAACAGCAATAACAATGGTAACGGGGTGCATAGGAGCCTAATGGAGTGAGGAGAAAACCCATTTCTTTCAAATCAGAAAATATGGGATCCCAAAGGGTGGGGCACATGTTGCTTTCCCTCTTTTCTTGCTACAATTAGGTTCAAGAAACGATCACAGTTGCAGGAAGGGTATGACAGAGCCGAACAATAAAGTCCCATATTTCTGTCTGAACTGACAAGAGAAGCT
This sequence comes from Cacajao melanocephalus, assembly GCA_963573385.1. Taxonomy (NCBI): domain Eukaryota; kingdom Metazoa; phylum Chordata; class Mammalia; order Primates; family Pitheciidae; genus Cacajao; species Cacajao melanocephalus. The sequence goes on along the minus strand of CAUYLG010044202.1, from coordinate 88,092 downwards.
CTGAGAGCCAAAAGTTTTGGGGTGATCACAGAGAGCAAGGAGCTAGAAGAGTGACCAGAAAAAGTAGTTATAAACTCCAAGAATACCACAAGATGCACATGTATGGCTTTGACACATAACAGCATAACATCAACTTTGAGAACTGAACAACAAGATAGATTACCACCCATAACTCAGAATGGCTACAGATGTCACACACATATAGTAAATCCAAATAATTCTTCAAAGGCACAAGAAGGTGACATTAAGATCACAACTCCTATAAGGCTTGTCAGAACTAGCAATCTGAAACCAGCCATGTCAATTGCCTGCTAAAACAGAAATATCAACAGTCTCCAGAAGATTTACACAAAACTTAGAGAATTATAGTAAATAGTAAAACTGCCCAGGATGTAATCCAAAATTGCATGGCTTATGAAGAACTGGAAAAATGTCAATGTGTGTGGAAGAAGATGAATGGATGCCAACACTGAGGTGACACAGATGTTGAGATTATCTAACAATGACTTTAAAGAAACTATTAGAAAAGTCCTCTGAGAGTAAGATCAAATAATATTAATAGGGAAAAAGAGGAGTCTCACCAAATAAATAAAATATATAAATAAGAACCAGAGAATTTTAGAATCAAAAAATAAATTTAATCAGATTTTGAAACTCACTGGATGAGCTTGATAGAAGAATGGAAATGACAGAAAAAAGAGTTAGTAAACCTGAAGACAGATTTTTAAAAATGTATCTAATCTGAATTATAGGGATGAAAACAAATGTTTAAAAAAGAATCACCAGAGTCTTAAAGACTTGTGGTACAAGACGAAAAGTAAAAATTTGTAATGATGGAGACACAATAGAAGACGAAAAAGAATGTTATGCTGGGGAAGTTTTTAAGAAGAAGAAATAACAACTTCCAAATTTGGAGAAAAACTTAAACCTATAGATTTAAGGAGTGCAGAAAACCTTAAACAGAATAAGCCCAAAGAAATTCACACAGATACACACACACACACACACACACACACACACACACACACCCATACATACATAAGCATATATATTAGCTTTTGTTTTATTTAAGTTCTGAGACACATGCACAGAACATGCAGGTTTATTACACAGGTATACATATAACATGGTGGTTTGCTGCACCTATCAACCTGTCATCTACATTAAGTATTTGTCCTAATGCTATCCCTCCCCTTTACCCCTTCCCCCCAACAGGCCCCAGTGTTTAATGTTCCCCTCCCTGTGTCCATGTGTTCTCAATGTTCAACTCCCACTTATGAGTGAGAACATGCGGTGTTTGGTTTTCTGTTCCTAGATCCTTGAGGAATCATCACTCTGTCTTCTACAATGGTTGAACTAATTTACACTCCCACCAACAGCGTAAAAGTGTTCCTATTTCTCCACATCCTCTCCAGCATCTGTTGTTTCTTGACTTTTTAATGATCGTTATTCTAACTGGTGTGAGACGGTATCTCATTGTGGTTTTGATTTCTCTAATGACCAGCAATGATGAGCTTTTTTTCATACGTTTGTTGGCTGCATAAATGCCTTCTTTAGAGAAGTGTCTGTTCATACCCTTTGCCCACTTTTTCATGGGGTTGTTTGTTTTTTTCTGGTAAATTTGTTTAAGTGCCTCATAGATTCTGGATATTAGTCCTTTGTCAGACAGATAGATTAAAAAATATTTCTCCCATTATTTTGGTTGCCTGTTAACTCTGATGATAGTTTCTTTTGCTGTGCAGAAGCTCTTTTGTTTAATTAGATCTCATTTGGCAATTTTGGCTTTTGTTGCCATTGCTTTTGGTGTTTCTTTAGTCATAAAGTCTTTGCCCATGCCTATATCCTGAATGGTATTGCCCTTCTAGGGTTTTTATGATTTTAGATCTCACATTTAAGTCTTTAATCCATCTTGAGTTAATTTTTGTATAAGGTGTAAGGAAGGGGTCCAGTTTTAGTTTTCTCTTTAAGGCTAGCCAGTTTTCCCAACAGCATTTGTTAAACAGGGAATCCTTTCCCCAATTTTTGTTTTTGTCAGGTTTGTCAAAGATTAGATGGTTGTAGATGTGTGGCATTATTTCTGAGGCCTCTCCTTCTCTTCCATTAGAAACCCTGTCTCTACTAAAAATACAAAAAAATTAGCCAGGTGTGGTGGTAGGAACCTGTAATTCCAGCTACTTGGGAAGATGAGGCAGGAAAATTGCTTGAATTGGGGAGGTGGAGGTTGCAGTTGGCAGATTGCACCATTGCACTCCACCACTGGACACAGAGTAAGACTCTGTCTCAAAAAAAAAAAAAAAAAAACCACACACACACAAAGAAAGAGATTATATCACTACAGATTTTGAAGACAATAAAAACATAGCAAAGAAATACTAAAACAAATCTATGCACATAACATTGGGAATTTAAATAGATAAAATAGCACAGTCCCTTGAAACTGCTAACTTCCATAACTTACCCAAGTGGAAATAAATAAACTAAATAGCTCTACAACTGTTAAGAAATTGATTCATATTTAAAAACCTTCCCAAAAGGAAATATTCAGGCCCTAATGGGTTTCCTGAAGAATTTTGCCAAACATTTAAGGAAAAAGCAAAGCAAATTTTGCATACTTTCTAATAAAAAATAGAAGAGGGTAGAACACTTCCCAACTCATTTAATGAGACCAACATTTTTCTGATAAAATCAGGTAAAGATAATATAAGAAAAGAAAATTATAGACCAATATCCCTCATTAATATGAATATAAAAACACTGAATAAAACATAAGCAAATCAAATTTAGCAATATATAAAAAGGATGCTACACCACAACCTAGTGAAATTTATGCCAGGAAAGCAAGACAATTTCAATATTCAAAAAGCAATTGGTATCTACCATATTACAGTCTATGGGAGAAAAACAACAGCATGGTCATTAATTCATGAGGAAAAAGAATTTGACAAACTTTCCAATTAATTTATGATAAAAATTTAGCAAACTAGGAACAAAGGAACTTTTAGAACTTGGTAAAGAACATCTACAAAAAACTTACAGAGAACTTTATACTTTGTGGTAAAATATTGAATGCCCTCCAATACAGATTGAGAACAAGGGAAGAATTCCTACTCTCATCAGTCATATTTAATATTAAACTGGAAGTCCTAGTTAGTGCACTAAGGTAGCACATATATACCATGGAATACTATGCAGCCATAAAAAAGAATGAGTTCATGTTCTTTGCAGGAACATGGATGAATCTGGAAGCCATCCTTCTCAGCAAACTAACACAGGAACAGAAAACCAAATACTGCATGTTCTCATTCATAAGTGGGAGCTGAACAATGAGAATACATGGACACAGGGAGGGAATATCACACACTGTGGCCTGTCAGGGGGTGAGGGGAGAGGCAGGGGAGAGCATTAAGACAAATACCTAAAGTATGCAGGGCTTAAAACCTAGATGATGAATTGATAGTGCATCAATCCACCATGACACATGTATACCTATGTAACAAATCTGCACATTCTGCAATGTATCACAGAACTTAAAGTAAAAATTTTTTTAAATTGCAAAAAAGAAAAAAATCAAAAATGAATTAAAAACAAAGGCAACCCACTGAGAAAAGAATAGTATTTTCAACAAATGGTGTCAGAAGAATTGTGTATCAAATGAATAACAAGAAGAAAAGAACTTCAAGCTAAACCTTACACCTTATACAAAACTTAACATGTAATGTATCATAGCTATAAATGTCAGACATAAAATTGATGTAAACTTATTTTTAGGACAAATATAGAAGAAAATTGTGTGACTTAGGGTTAACCAAGAGTACTTAGACATACTACAAAAGCATAATGCATCAAATTAAAAATAGATAAACAGAACTTTATCAAAATTTAAAACTTGGGTAGTGAGTGAGAGATGCTATTGACAGAATGAAAACATAAGCTGCAGACTGGGACAAAACTTAAAAATTATATGTCTAGACTATTATTTTCATGCAGAATATGTAAAGAATTCTCAGACCTCAACAAAAAAAGAACCAAACAACCCAATTAAAAAATAAGCAAAAGACTTGAAGCAAGTTCACCAAAAAGAATATATACATGAAATATAAGCACATCAAAATACGTTTAACGTCCAAGACATCCTCAATTAAAGCTATGTTGAGATACCATTACATACCTATTATAAAATGTAAAATAGGCTAAAAATTAAAAATATGTATATTGGTAATACCAAAGGCTGGTGAGAATGCAGATCATTTAGAACTTTATAAATTGCTGGTGAGAACGCAAAATGTTACATCCACTCTGGAAAACAGTTTGGTAGCGTCTTAGAGGATTTCCATATGACCCAGCAATTGCATTCCTGGACACTGGCCCAAACTGGCACTGGCCCAACTGGAAACAACCAAGACATCCATCAGTGAGTGAATAAACAAATGGTGAAACATTCCTACAATGGAACACAACTGTCAATAAAGAGAAATGAACTCTTGACACACACAACTTAGATGTCTTTCAAAGGCAATATGCTGAGCTAAGGCAGCTAGTCTTAAAATGGTAAATACTACATGATTTCATTTACATGACATTCTTAAAAAGTCAAAATATGTCCCTGGAAGGGGGTTGATTACAGAGGGGTAAATGAGGGAATATTTTGTGGTGATGAAAGTGTTTTATATTTTAATTATGTTAATGGTTATATGAAACTATTATGTAAAAATTCAGACAAATTAAATATTATATTTTTATTGTATATATTTAGAACAGTGTAATTGTTTTACTATTAGAATAGAATTGGAAATAGTAAAATTAAAATCTGAAAGAAACTCTGCATTAGAAGGTATTCATTCTAGATCAGTATCTAATAAGTCACCCTCATCAAGAGAATTCATTTTTAATTGCTTTAGTTCCCAGTCTATAAAATGGATGTAATAATAACTGATCCAACTTTCTCTACAGCAGTGGTTCTCAAGTTTTTTTGTGTCAGTTTTCATTTATGTTCTTAAAAGTTATTAAAAATGCCAACGAATTATTGTTTATGGGTTATGCTTATCAGTATTTACAATATTAGAAATTAAAACTGAGAACAAATATAAATATTTAATTCAATTTAAATTTAAATGGACAATAATAAACCAATGATATAAATCCTTATGTAGAAATCATGAATATGTTTTTAGATGGTGTATGTTATACAGTCATAAGCAGAGCTGAAAGTTACTCATTTCCACGTGTATGAAAATATAAAAAATATTACCTTAGCAAAAACTTAGAATCAACATCTCTTTATCCCATATCCTATATTCTGTCACTATATCCTGTTGCTCTCCAAATAAATATCTTGTTAGGGACATTACAAATCCTGTTTATTTCTACCTCTCTTCCCTTTGGACTATATTGGAAAGTATATTAAACACTTCTGGAATTATTAGATATTTTTACAGTCTAAAAATGCTATTCTGATTTAGTTTGCCTTTTCCCCATTTTCTTCTTAATTTTTTCTCCTGAATAATGTGTTCCCAAATATTGTCTGAATTTTTCTGAATAACAACAGCTGTTCTTTCCCAGGTTGGCTATGACCCTACACCAGCAATGGCACCAAGCCAATGATCTCTCTATGACAGCATCAAGAAAATTAACATTTTCTGGATTCTGTTTACTGCCAGATACTCTTTATATCTGAATCCACAGGAGATGTTTGGAAGAGCAAAGTTAAATGAAAATGTATAACTTCTGGACTTTTTACTTTGGCATATTTAAGAATATTGGCACATTCCAAATGTCATTAATAAAAAATATATCTGGATGTTACTATACAATAAAATTAAGGACTTTGAAATGTCTTGAAGGTATTACTCATCCTTTATCCAATAGCACATTGATGTAAGAATTGCTGCAAATATTTCTCACAGAAGAAAAGAGAAGGAGACTTCACAAACATCCCAGGTAGTCTACTGTAATAGTTAGCTTTTAATGCATAAAGAACAACCTTAAAATGGTACTTATGTAGCCTGTGATTCTGTGGGCCAGCAATTTGAGCTAAGCTCAACTGGCTGGTACTTCTGGGCATGGTTGGACTTAGAAATCTACAGTCAGCTGGGATGGCTCATTTCTGCAACACAGGGTCTTATCTTTCAGCAAGTTAACCCACATGTTGGCCAGTCTGAATTCTGAAATAGCAAATGATCAAGACTGTCTTGGAGCCTAAACTTAGAATTTCTGAACTGTCACTTCTGCCACATTCTCTGGGTCAGAGCAAGTAATAAGGACAGCCCAGATTCAATAGGTAGGGTTGTATTCATCTCTTGATGAGAAAAACTGCTAAGTAACATAGTAAGAGCATTTTGATAGGAAAGAACATAATATAACCAGTTTTAGAAGCAATTTTCACACCCACTTTATAATGAGATCTAAAAATCTACTCCATGTCAATTTCAGCACAAGAAAGAGATTATAAAGGTATAAAGAGAGAAATAAAAGAGTATGGAAAACATTAAAATATACAAGGAGGGACACTTTTTGTTGGTGGAGACAAAAGAGCTGAGTGTTAAGGAAAATAAAGAGTACTTTGAGCTTTATTGTGTGGGTATCTAGGCCATAACCAGGGGTAATGGAGAGTGAAATTGAGAAAATTTGAGCAGAATTCCATAAAAGTTCTAAGAGTAAAAATTATTATTCTATGGAATCATCTTGCAGACAAAGCAATGTATTGTGCATTGCATAAGCATTTGAAGAAAGCCCACAAAAAACACTTTTTAATTCTATAATGAAGAAACTTGCCCTATACATTGCAAGACTGGTGGTTTGTTTAACCTTCTTTCTAAATTTATCTGCTGATGTCACTAATTTTCAAAGTATGTTATCCCTTCCCCCTCAATTTTCATAATCTTTGGATTGACCCTAGTTAGATCACACCCATGTGCATCCCAGCTGGCTATCTTGTTTCTATCATTTCTCTTTCTTATGTGACACTGAGAAGTGAATTCCAAAAGTGTCAGCTTGAAATTACATTCTTCTTAAAAATTTAGTGTTTTATTTAAACTATCATCGTCAGTCAGTGAACATTTATTCAGCTCTTGTCATATGCTAGGTGCTGGATACCGGCTAGTTCTGTTACTTAAAATATTATCACTTCCCAACTGCACAGTTTCTTTTTAACCAATTTAAAAAACTTTCTTATCTATTATTTTATTACGTTTCCGTGAATTGGCTAAGCAGATGTTGTTTTCCCCCTTCTATATATGTGGAAACTAAGGCACGGTGACTAAGGCTATGTAGCAAGTTAATCAGTTGCCCTGTTCCCCAAATGAAAACAAAATTAAGACTGCAAGACCTAAGAAAGAGATGGTGTATTGAGCTGTTCATTCCAAATAATCAAGTCTTCTAAACTGTCTCTTATTCAAAAAACACTTGCTCTATGAACACAAATAATTTTCCCATGGAAAATGTGCTCTTCTTTCTGGCACCTTTCCCCTCTCCTCTTCCAAAATATTCCTCAACATTTACTTCCTCCAGGGAATTTTCCCAGAGAATTGACAGTTATAAAAATTCTTTACATTTTAGATTGCATTTTAAATTTAAAATATAGAATTTATTTGATCCATGCTTATGGGTTCGGTGGCCATTTTTATCCTATTTTGATGAAGTATGTAATATGATTGCAAGAGGTTAAAGAATTCCCCAGGTTCATAGCTATTTAAAGAGCCAATATTATGATTAAAGAATCAGGGAATTCCCTTCTACAATTCACTGACTCTATCAGTTATCCCAGTTTCTCCTTAGTGCCTGTGAATGTTGCTAACTCTCATGGCACATTCTTCTTCTTTAAATGTCTTTTTATTGGAGCCATGTTCTCTCCTCCCCTGTTACGGACTGAATTGTGCCCCCAACCCACAAAATCCTACATTGATCCCAACCTCCAATACTTCAGAATGTAACTGTATTTCAAGATAAGCTCTTTAAGTGTGATTAAAGTAAAATAAGGTTGTTAGGATGGGACCATAATCAATATGATCAGTGCCCTGACAAGAAGAGAGAGGAACACCAGGGAAATGCACACATAGAGAAAAGGCCATGTGAAGACACAGGAGAAAATGGCCATCTTCAAGCTAAGGAGAGAAGTCTCAGAAGAAACCAAACTGGCAAACACCTTGACCTTGGACTTCCAACCTCCAGTACTGTGAGACAATTCATTCCTGTTGCTTGAGCCACCAGTCTGTGCTATTTTGTTACAGCAGCACCAGCAAACTAATACACCTTTTAAACCCTATGCTGCAGTCAGGCTTCCTACTCCTTTAATGTTATTATGCTACTGTTGTTGCAACAAAACTCTTTTCATTTCCTGGTAGTTTTTGTCTCACTATAAAGGTTTTCACACGCTGGGGGTTTTACAGAATTTCAGAAATAACAAAGAAAACACATATAAGCCTTGGCCACATTACTCTTCCTTCAAGATAAATCCATCAAATGATCTCTGCACTAAAACAACTGTTAAAGATTTCAGGTAAGGAAATGAAAAAAAAAAAAAAAGAAGGAAATTTGATCAGACTAATGTTATTTTATATTATCTCCCTGTGGCTTAAGTCTCTCAGGTCCCCAGTGATAAAATCTAAGGAGTGAATTCTTGCAATATTTAAATGCTTATCCGGACCTAGAAAAGTGTTGATGTAGAAGGCTGCATCTGCCGTGACCACAATAACAATGTCTGTTGTTAAAATGGAATTTGTTCTTTCCATCCTATGTGTCTGTTCTTTTTCATCCTGGAAGCACATAATTCCAAAACTAGAAACAGGCAGAATTTCCATGGCAAAATGCTAAGCCATGCTTGGTAAAGTCTCTTTGGTTCTCCTGTTTTCTACCAGTGTCTTTATTGTTTCCTGATCACTTCTGAAGTGAAACAGTGACTTCTTTTTCCAGCCTTTGGAGGATTTGGTCTTCTTTTAGAAGAATGCATTTTTGAAACACAGGGAACAGATGAGACATGGTGTAATGGTTCTTACCACATCAGAGCTCTGGCAAAGGATTTAGAGGGGGAAATAACTCAAATCAATGCCATCACACCTGCCAGATTTCCGGACTACTGATGTGCCAAATATTTGACAGAATGGTGATGAATGAACAATGAGAATGTTTAGAAAACATAAAAAAACTGCTTTATTCTGAAGTCTGCTCAGAACACAACTTGATAGATTAGAGCCATAGTCTAGAAAATAGAAAATCACGCAGCTACTCTTCTTTGGGCAAATTTTAGCACAATGGATAGAGGAACAGCTTAAATTTTTTTTTCTTTTTTTTTTTTTGAGATGGAATCTCACTTTGTCGCACAGTCTGGAGTGCAATGGTATGGTCTTGGCTTACTGCAACCTCCACCTCCCAGGTTTAAGCGATTCTCCTGCCTCAGCCTCCTGAGTAGCTGGGACTGCAGGTGTGTGCCACCATACCCAGCTAATTTTTGTACTTTTGTAGAGACGGGGTCTCACTATGTTAGCCAGGCTGGTCTTGAAATCCTGACTTTGTGATCTGCCCACCTTGTCCTCCCAAAGTGCTGGGATTACAGGCATGAGCCACCGTCCCTGGCCAGGTGAATTTTGTTTAAGAACCTATGAGATTCTGGGCCCGGCTGGGACTACCTACACTTCTAGTCTGGTGTGCTGCTTGGCTGTAGGTCTTGGCTGGTCAGGAGAACTATAAGGAATCAAGAATCACTTCATAGGGCTGGATCCATTTGAATGTTCCTTGGAACTAACTTCATGGCAAGTAGCCAAAATAAAAGCTGCCTTCCCTCTTTGCAACAAACAACCTTCTCGGGTCACATTAAAATTGTAATGGCCCCCTAGAATGAGCAGGAACCAGGACCAAAGATGGTTCACTTAAGGATGTGGAATCAAATCCCAGGTCTCCCCAAGGATCAAACCTGTCTCTTACCCTGGGAGGAGGAGGTGGTGGGGGTGAAGAGTATCCCTTGATCTAGGCTAAAACAGGAAAAAATCTTTCATCAAGAATCCTTCCTAAAATATCTATAGAAATGTGTTTTCCTGTGCTATGTTGCCTTTAAGCCCCAGAACACTACATATTTGTCAGTTTAATTCACTTCTTTTACCCTTCATGGTGAACATGTGGAAGGTAACAGATAAGAGCGGATAGCACACCCTGCACCTGAAATCTAACATTCTTTCCACTCTATGGACCTCATTAATATGGAGAAGACCATGGTGTCAGAAGGAGGATTATGATCTGAAGGGGAGGAATACATGAAGCTGCCCTCTCTGTCTTAAAGCTTCAAGGTGCATATAAATAATTCAAAATGTAGATTATTAACTTGTTCATAAAGTTAACTCTGCCTAGAAATTCAGCATGCCAGGATAAATGGAAAAAAAAAGTTTTCTCAAAGAGAATTAGAAAACATGGAAAACACAGAGTTCTGTTTCCAGATTTGTTTTTAGGAAATAATTTTTAAATCTTTGTAGGTAGTTTTTATAATAAAAATAATTAACACTCCCTATATATTAAAAAATGAGACATTACAAAAGGATATAAAGCAGAACATATAACACCCTCTTCTTCCTGCTCGGTCCTCTTCCTCTGAATCTAATTCCCTAGAATATATCATTGTACAAGTGTCTGTATGAATTTATACATACCAAGTCAAATTATAGTAATTCAGGTATTGTATTCTTGAAAATATCTAAAAGTATAGATTTTACTCACCACAAAAAAATGATATGCACTCAGGACACAAAAATATATGTGAAGGAATGCATGTGTACATTAGCTCAACTTTGCCATTCCACAGTATATACATATTTCAAAACATCATGTTGCACACTATAAATATATATACTTTTATTTGTCAATTAAGAAAATGGTATATAGTAAAAATATATCCATTCCTTTCCTTAGGACTTCTAGATTTCATGTCAGGTTTGTAAAAGCTTCCTTCAGCCAAGATTTCCGTATTATCAGTTGCATCTCATCCCAATACATCTACAGTTGCAATTTTTTTTTTAACACTTAAACCTTCAATTATCTGAAATTTATTCTGGTGTTAAGTTTGAGGTAGGTTCCAACTCCAATTTTTTGAATGACTGTATCACTATTCAAAACATCAGTGATTGAATAATTATCATTTCCCCACTGATTTGAAATGCCATTTTAATCATACAGTGAATTTTAATAAATAATTTATTGATTGATTATTCTGCAGCATTGAATTATCTTTTATCTTACTGGTAGATTATTTTAATTACTGTAGCTTTATAAAAACAATTTAAAATCTAATATGAATATTTCTTTCTGATTATTCTTTCCTTACATCATTTTGTCATTCAAGTCTCAGATATTTATAGCTCTAGATGAAGTGTATGAAGTTTTAAAACAAGTTACATTGTGATTCACATTGAGATTTAATTTACTGTATAATGATTTATAACATTACAGCATTGAGTCTTTCTGTACAATAAAGATTGTCTCTCCCATTTTAAAAATATAATCCTCACACTTGTGTTTTATCATTGTTTAAAAAGGTGCTGTGTATTTTTTGTTTTTCTATGAGTTTTTGTTATTTCTTTGACTGGAATATTTTTATTCAGTCATCTTTTCTGATTATTAACATTTGTATGGTAATGTTTATTTGTTTTTCTGTTTTTGTTTTTGTGAGATGGAGTTTTGCTTTTGTTGCCCAAGCTGGAGTGCAATGGCGTGATCTCAGCTCACTGCAACCTCCACCTCCTAGGTTCAAGCAATTCTCCTGCCTCAGCCTTCCAAGTAGCTGGGATTACAGGCATGCACCACCATGCCCGGCTAATTTTTTGTATTTTTTAGTAGAAACGGGATTTCATCATGTTAGCCAGGCTGGTCTCGAACTCCTGACCTCAGGTGACCCGCTTCGGCCTCCCAAAGTGCTGGGATTACAGGCGTGAGCCACCACGTCCAGCTGGTAATATTTAACTGTACCCAGCTAAATTTTAAAAAGGCAATTAATAATCTGTTGTGTTTTTTTCCCTCCAGATATGCAGTCATAATGTAATCTGTAAATAATCTACCACTTTTGAGTGTTAACTCCATGAGGGCAGCCAGTTCATCTTTGCATGACAGTATAGTCCTCCTTGAGTACACACAGGGGATTGGTTGCAGGGCTGCCTGTGTACACCAAAATCCACTCATGCTCAAGTCCTGAAGTCAGCCCTGTGCAGTCTGACTATATGAAACGTTTGCCTTTTGGATTCACAGGTTTTGCATGCCTGAGTATTGTATGTTCCATCATTATTTAGTTGAAAAATATATGTCTATAAGTGGGCCCACGAAGTTCAAATCTATGTTGTTCAAGAGTCAACTGTATCTGATAATTACCGTTGCATATAATACCTTATTATGTGACTGGCATTGACAGGTCCTCAAACAATGTTCGTGGAATAAGTGGACAAAATACTGATATTTTCCCCTTTAACCAACAAGTTACGTATTTCTTCATTAGTCTTAAATTACCAATAATGGTAGTTATCACTATGATATTTCTGATTAATGTGTTTCAAGTGCTTCACTCTTCACCATGATCCTTTTAGTTGTCATAAATATTTTTTCACATGAAGTTAATTTATATCTATTCTTATGTCTCAAAGAGATTTTCCTCATGAATCAGGAATGGGTAAGGAAAATTTTCAAATGTCATATCAGCATATGTTAAAGACACCATTTGTTTTTTTCTCCTGTGATTTATTAGTGTGCTGAGTATTAATAATGCATTTTAAAATACTGAATCAATTTTGGATTCTTGGACTGAACCCCACTTGGCCATGGTGAATTACTCTTTTAATGTACTGCTAGATTCTATTTGCTAATATTTTATTTAGGATTTTTATCAACATTTCTAAGTGATATTAGTTTTTAGTTTTCTTTTTGGTATATTGCTTTGGTATTAGCATTATCTTATGGCTTCAGATAAAGGAGCAGGAAGTTTATCTTTTGCATTATAGGACATTTGTATTACAGAATATTTCAAATCATTTCTGACTTGGAGCTCTCCTCTCCCTCAATTCTGCTAATATGAAAGAAATACTTTCAGCAGAAATATTGACTTTCCCAAGTTGGAACTATGATTCTGATATCTGGCCGTTTTAGGTTTGGTAGCTGGTTGTAGCTTCTTGGAAAAGAAAGCTTGAAAATTACTAAGAGTCTTTGATATATATGTGCCTGAATACTTGAGAAATTTTCCTCCCTACTGCATGCTAAACTTAAATTTTATCATGTTGTTATCCTTTCTATGTGTCACATGTTTATTTTTATAACTCTTATTGGTATAAATATGTTTCATATTATTAAAGATCTTGATCAAACACTATGGTTCTACTATACTTAAACATTTGAAGAGCTAACTCCTGAGAAAATTGCTTATCACCCAGCTTCAGTACATTTATTATAATAATCTTGAAACACCATTGATTATCACTTAAGAGAAAGATAAGTGTTAAAATCAAATGGAGTGACTAAATGGTGCTAGTATGATATTGCCAAAAATATAAAACTATTTTGTTGATATCTAGTTGAGTTGTGCTAATTCACTTATAAGAGGATACCTGCAGTTTCTTGATTTAATTGGGAATAATAATGTTAATTGAGCATCAGATGCTGGTGCACAATTTGAAATGATATTTTATTTTTTACATATTTAGATTTGGAATAACATTTTACCTTTTAGGTAAATTTAAAAATTTATCTGGTGGACACAGAGCAGAGTAAGTGAAGATGGTTGTGCAAACCACAATAGAGATACTGCTAGAGACCAAACTGTTTAAACCTGTGGTTTGGGGCAAACCCTCCCCTATAGGTGGCCTGCAGGGAGGGCAACACTGACTCTGGTTAGTGGTCTGGGCAACACTGTATTCCGTTATCCTAGAAAACTGAGGTGCTAGTAATTACCAAAATAACAGCATTTTGGCTGCTGTAATGTAATTTGATATTTTTAAAAATCTGCTATCTGGACACAGTGTCTCCAAAGAATTATATGCTACATGAAAATTTCAACTGAAATAAAGTATATTCCTTCAAAAGCATCCCTCATTGTTTTTTAACTTTTCCAATGTATATTACTACTTTTATCCCAAGTATGTGTTACCAATGAGGTTGAGCAAATTATAAATTTGGCTTATTTTTATTTTTTCCTGGAGCCAGTTTGGATTTCTTCTATATTTGGAGGATACCAAAAGGCTTTAAGGAAAAAGAGAGAAGCCTATGGAAGAAGGATTGGGGAAAACAGTGATGTCGTGGGTGACAAGACAGAGAGCCTTTGTTCTAATGAGGGCATGCTTGGTGGGCCCCTAGACAGTGTCAGGATGGTGGCTAGTCACCAGAATGATCACACCTGGATTAGAAGCTTTGAACTTCCAGCCCTACCCTCCAACTTCTGGGGAGGAGAGAGGAGCTAGAGATTGAGTTCATCACCAATGCCTATGATTTAATTAACGGTTCCTACTAATGAGACCTCCCTAAAAACCCCTACGCAATGGAGTTCACAGAGCTTCTGGGTTTGTAGACAGTTGGTCAGAAATTCAGGTGGCCTGAGACTTACAAGTGACATATGAAGTTGGCAGGCAGTCTTGTGGGGCTGAGCCCTTGAACTGTGGATCCTGCACTAACTTCAGGTAGTGTAAAATTTGGATTGAACTGTTGGATACCAAGTGAGTGTTGCAGAGTTTCAGAAGTGGTATTGGGAAAACACCGTGCATTTGGTGTCAAGAGGAAAAAACACCTCTTAGGTACTCATTTATTATTAGCCTGAACAACATAAAATGAGGTAAAATTGAGTAGAAAATCAATTATATTGAGATGAGCTCTATGGCACCTCCTACACTGAAATTCCATGATAGACTTTGAATTCCTAAGTCCAATAGCAGTAATTGTGAGTACACTAAAATCTGATTTTTGTATGCCTCGTATTTTCTAAGAAACTTTAATCTGTCTTCCTCTGCATCATCTATATAGTTTTGGTCCTGTTCCCAAGATTAGTGTATAATTATTTTATTTAGCTTATAAATTTCAGGATCATTCTGAGGTCAACCTTGTCAGGATGCTTAGATTGAAATAAATTACATTTCTAGACTGTGTCGTAATACTCCAAAATATTAAAAGAGGAAAGACGTTCGGGCTGTATACAAACCATATAAGCCTCAAGTGAAATAAATGTGTCATTGATTTTTATTGCAATTACAGTATGGATTTCAACTGATAAGCAAGGCTAGATGTTTGAAACCTTGAACATCTTTCTGAGATAAGATTTAATGGAATGAATAGCATCCTCGGAGTAAAAAAGTATGACAGTGTAGAAATTGAAGGCCTTCCTCTTGCAGAGTTCCTGTTAATAGATTATACTATAGCTTTCTTTGAAGTATACGTATGCTGTAGAAGTAGATAAGTATCTGATCTTTGTTCTTGCTCAATTCAAATAAATATTCCAAAGAAAATATTATTCTCAGATACTTTATATGAAGGAATCTAGGAAATATTCATAGGTTATTCCATCTCCCTTGAAAGTAAAGTGTATGACAGTTTTAGTCTACAATGTTGATGTGAGATAACATTTTCATCAATAACTTTCCTGTGGGATAAGTTTGGAATACAGAGAAAAATATAAACTCAATATCTTCCAATTGACAATGAATTATTAAATATAACACACAAATTACCAATGTAAATCTTTTAAGTTTAATAGATGGTTTTAGAGGACTTTAGAAAATTAAAATTAAATCTATTGCAGTCCTATACAATGTGCTAATGAAAGGTTTCTATATGGCAAGTAAATTATATATTTGAAGATAGAAATAGCATGTATAGCTTTAAATTACCAAGAATATTTCTGCTGATGCTATTAACCAATGACTTGTACGCATTGTATAAGTACAGTCCAGAATTAGCGAATGTGTCTTAGAAGAAAAAAAACCATATGTTCACTAGTGATGGTTTACTTTGAAGAAAGAGAACTGAGCTGCTGCTAATACTTTCTTAATAAATTATAATTCTCCAATCCCCATCACTTAACTATTCTATACTGAATTTCTCCCCTATTCTCCCCTATTCTATACTGAATTTCAGTCTGTAACATATGCACTTTAAATGGGATGCCAGAGATTTGTGAATATGTGCACAGGTGTTGCTGTTAAAATTAGAAAAAGAAAATTTAAAAAAAAGGCTTATCACATCTCAATTCACATTAGCATAGAACACAATGAAATACACATTTTTTTCTTTAATTGGAGGGAATTTGACCTATGACAACATTGCTCACACCTATTTGAATTAGTAGAATTAAAACTTTCATATATATATATATATATAAGTGGACACATTTCAGAAAAAAGGAAAGGTACTGGTATTGTATTGAAAAAAGGAACAGTGAAAAAGCAAATACTAGAGCACTGCTTAAAGCAGTAATTATACCTCATTAACCATTTGTATTGTATTATACCTAGAAGTGAATTAAGCTCTCTGAAAATATTCACTTACTTAGTTCAAGGTTACCCACAGACCATTGGATACATGCCCAGGTGGTTTTGGAGAGCACTAGGACTCCGAATATATGAAAGCGCAATCCAATCATGGTACAATAAAACTCTGCAGGTTATAAGAATTTAAAATCAAACCGAAACTTAAAACCAAATTAGAATTTTCTTCAAAATACTATAGTATAAAACATTTTTGCCAGAATATTGGTATTGTTTTTTTCATATAAAATCTTTTGTGTATAAAATCTTTTTCATATAAAATCTTTTGTGTATAAAATCTCTGTGTAGTATGTATGCTAGTCTAAGCAGCTTTAAATAAGGGGACTCATTTAAAAATCCCCTATGTGGACCCTAGAGAAATTCTATATATTTGTATTAGTTTCTGTGAAGAAAATTAATATAGTAATTTTAACATAGAAGGATGCCATTTTGCTTTTCTCAGAGCATCTGATACAATTGGACAAAAAGATCAAGATGTTGGTGATTGTTTGATCTCAATGGAAAATAGTTTTGGGGGTTTAAAAATTTTAATATACAGTACTTCCATTGATACCAGATATGGCAGATTTTTAGAAATGCATGGAAAATTCAACAAATGTGAATCAGGTTTTCACGCAGATCTCCATTAAGAGATCTTGGATCATCTCCAGAATTCAATCTAATGTTAATGAAAGAACTATACTGTATCTGACTGCAGACACTGTGGCTCAGTTAAGCTTCCTGGATTTTTGCCTTATGTAAAATGGCAAAAATACATCTTTCCAACATGTGCTCACTTTTTTAAATGACCAGTTCAGGAGACTGACTCCCCTCACCCATCAATCACCCAATTTCCAAGTCTTACATCTTTATCAATCATGTTGAAATGCTTTGGCACAGTACTACTTTAAAACTTTTCCAAAGAATCATTTGTTTTCTTTCTTTTGAGGGGGGAAAGAACGGCAATAACCACAGGATGGCGAAGAACAGAAAATGAATCTGTATTACCATATTTTCTTTTTCTGATCCAAGTTCATGACTATTTCCATGACAAGTCACTGAATAATAGATATTTTCAAAAAGTGTCATTTCCCAGAAGATAACCTCAGTTTAAAACAGGATATCCTGGTCTCTCAATTGCCTGACAGGAACTCTCTTTGGATGAAACAGACCATATATTTTCCAGCATGGAAAACTAAGACATGAAGGATTTGGTGGGAAGTTATTAGATATTCCTCACAAAGCAGAAGGAAAGCAACAGAAGCACCTTCGAGCTGCAGTCTGAAGGAGCACGTCATGACAGATTTAGGAAATGATAATACAAGTCACAGAGAAACAGCTAGTGGAAAGGGGAATATATTTCCCAATCATGAAAGTATTTAACATTTAGCTCCATGGAGCGAAAACTTTACAGGGGAAATTCTTTGGCTTCCCTGCTAAGATAATTCCCTGAGGATGCCTCTTCAACTCTTATCTTAAAATACCCCACTGAATCTTGGAATGGTAATGATTTTCATTGCTTTTATGGGGATTTGTGAAATATTTTTTAGTTTGAGTATGTGAATTATTTATTTCCCCAACAAAACTAGGAAAATATTCACAGATATTATTTAACAAGTATGCCTTCATTCTGAATTTACTTAGAAATAAAATTTGCATGGTACATTATTACATTGCATACATAATTATGAATAGGGATACCATTAACAAACTGAAAATGACATATATCCTGAGCACAAATATTACCAAACTCATTTTCTCATTAAGTATTTTTGTCTAGTATTAGTAATGTGCAGTGTTGGTTATCATTGCTAATCAGTGTTACAAGACCTTAATTTCTCAAGTCAACTAACATTTATCAAGTGCCTTCTACATATTAAGCACTGTACTAGCACTGAAGAAACAGAAATGACTAAGAAAAATATAAAATACACGATGTTGTAAATACTAACTTTTCAATGAGCTGAACCAATTTATAAACAGAAATGTATTAAGTGCCTAATATATCCCAGAAGCAATGGCTAGTTGCTGAGATTTTTAATGCAAATAAGAAAGACATGATCACTGACCTTCAGATCATATAGTTTAGCATAAGGAAGTCAGTTAAAATGATTGCAAGGAAATGTGATCAATTTTGACAAGGAAGTAATGATTACTAATAGGAGCACATAACTGGCCAATTAAGCCATTCAAGATAATCCAAGAGTAAAGACTTTTGTGAGAAAATGTCTTAAGTTAGGACCTAATGCATTATTAGCAGTTACAAAGCCAAGGCAGAGAGAGTAGCAGAAAGGGAGGGTAACAGGCAGAGAAACAATTTGAGTGAAAATCTGGGAGAAGAGGAAGGATCTGAAAGAAGTTTAGAAGCTGAACTACAGTCTCTAAAAGTGGAAGTGACAAGAATTGACGATAAAGGAAGAAGTGGGGCCAGATCTTAAAGGATCTTGAACACTATCTCAGTAAGGTTGGTTTCAGATTTTAAGTCTAGAAACAATTCATCAAATTTGCCCTTGGAAACATTACAGTGGCTACACTGTGAAGAATAGATTGAGTGGAGAGCAGAGAGACAAATTACGTCTTTGTAAGAGTAATCCAGTTAAGAATAATGATGATCTGAACTATAACAGCATGGGTGGGGGAGATAAAATATGGATTAAAAAGATATTTAGAAGATACAATGGTGGTTCTAAGTGACTGGTAAATGTAGGAAAAGACAGTGAGGGAGACAAGGCTAGAGTAACCTTGGATTTCTGATTTAGGCAACTATGGGTATGGAGGTGCAAACCATACATTTCAGGGAATATAGAAGGAGGAACCATTTTAGAAGTTGGAGAGATGATGAGTTCAGTTCTGAATATGCAAAATGTCAAAATCTTGTAAATATTTTAAGTAGAACTATCTAACAGGCGAATGTCTAGGTTACATGAAAGACTGTATTAGAATAATAAATTTGGAAGTTGGTGGTGGTCTCTCAAACCCAATAGAGTGTGCCACATTAGAAGCCAAGGGAAGAGAGTGCTTCAATAATAGGAATTATTAGAAATCTACAAATTCTCTACCCAAAGACTTCTTCTTTTTTCCTGGCTGTGGGTATACACTGGAACTGTATGGAGAGCAACCCTGGAGTGAGTGTCAGAGAGGTAACGTTTATACACACACACACACACACACATGACACACACACACACTTCATCATCCAGTGATAGGAAACTAGCACATCAACGCCTCCTCAGGTCACTTGCATATTTTTGTGATGACTCTGATATTTGTTCTACACAGTCTTCTAGAGTTTCCAAGTAGAACTAAGCCCCAGTTGTCCATGGTGGTAACTGACTTGCTAAGTCACCCTTTATTCTTTCTCTGCCTCACTTCATCACTCTTCCAATTTTTTTTTTCTGGAATCACCTGCAAAATTGACTACTTGTTCTCAAATCCTTGTCTCAGGATCTGCTTCTTAAGGAACCAAGATTAAAATAGCTAGTACAGGAATTTGTTGAGAAAACAATCTCTCAATATGATACTCTTGAATTCAATCATTCATCAATCAGATAGCAATTAAGTGAACCACTGCTGGCTGTAAGTGAGTGGTTATGACTCCTGATATGCTATAGCACCTTAATTACTGAGGCTGATCATGTGTGGTGAATTGAGATGAATACAGCTAGGGGGGAATTCCTGGCTTATGCAAAACCTCTAGTCTTAAAGGATATAGAATCTATAGTAATATAAGGATTGCAAAGTATGTTGACTATTGCTAACTGCAATAGATTAAAACCCCATCACCTACAGGTTCCTTTGCTAAAGTTAGGGTCCTGAGAGAATTCTTGAAATCAAACATTTGGGTGAATACATTTGAGAAACATAAAGCTGCAGATTCTCCTGAAATTATTAGGCTGGCAGAAGAGGACTCTTTTCCTTTAATAAAGAATGCTATTATCCTTTTGTTGGAGAGCATGTAAATATCTCACCTGATGCAGATGTCTCAAAAGACAATGACTGCCCCTCTGAAAATCTGTCCCCATCTTCTCTCAGTGCTTCTGGATAAATAACTGGAGCTAAAGCTCAGCATAGTCAGACAAATAACTATTGTCTCTGTTATTGGAGGAAAAGGATTATCACCAAAAGAGCTTTGAGATCTGGCCAGAATGTTCTGGAAAGAATGTAGAGGACATCCCTGAGAACGGATATTGTGAGTGACAGCCCAAGGGTGCAGGATAAAAGGTTGAATAAAGAGAATTCACTAATATAGAAGCACTTTCATATGAGGTAAGGTTCAGCATCCTGGTAAGGTCACCTACAGCTAGTTCTAAATTACAGATGGGTTGATTATTTCAAGCACAGGACAAATGATGATAATTGATGTGAAGATACCTGAACTGCCCTGCCAAAGTATTGAGGAAGGGATCAAAGTCTCAGAGAGGTGGGTATGCTAGAATGGATTATCACGTAAGACACAGAGGACTGTTTTCTATAGGAGGGGCAGAGGAATACCCCTTTTGATGGTTAATTTCATGTGCCAACTTGACTGGGCTAAGTGATGCCCAAATAGCAAAAAACATGATTTTTGGTGTGTCTGTGAGGGTGTTACACACACACACACACACACACACAGAGACCCTAAATAACATTTGAATAGTAGACTGTATACAGAAGATCTACCTTCACCAATGCAGGTGTGATTCATCCAATCCCTCTATTCAGAGGATCTGAATAGAACAAAAAGGTGGAGGAAGGGCCGATTTTCCATTTGCTTAAGCAGGAACATCCGTCTTCTCTTGTTCTCAGGAATCTTTCTTCTCATTATCAGGCCTTCAGACTGGGATTTAACAACTACCACCTCCCCTGGTTCTCAAGCCTTCAGAACATGGACTAAATTATATCACCAACTTTTCTGGTTCTCCAGTTTGTAATGGCAGATCATGGGATTTCTTGGCCTCTATAATTGTATGAGCCAATTCCTGTAATAAATAAATACCACCTATTGGTTCTACTTATCTGGAGAACCCTCATTAATAAACTCCCTTTATACAAATGATAAGAAATAGTAAGGGGGAGTTGATAACCTTGAGAAATTCCATAATGTCTATCATTTGTAGGCAGTATAGATGATACAGTTAAGTAACTCGTCCCCATGATGTCAATGAAAATGATAGACGTCTATAATAATGCAAGTCCAATAATGTCACTTTATCATTGGAGCCAATTACCATAATGGGCAGAAAAGCCATAATGTTACCAACGGGAACCAACCAGGAGGTATCTGTCATGGCAAACAAACCATAGTGTTTTGAGAGGTAAGACAGACTTCTAACAAATGTATTGCTTAACGTCTATATGCCCCCACCAAAAAAATTAAAGAATGTAAAAAAATACTGATGTCAGCCAATATAATAGAAAGACATGATTATTTGACCAGTTATTAGACATGAATCAGCTCTCAGACCCAAAGATCATTGATTGAAGGGAAGGTAGGGTAGTCTGAGGAAGAAAACTACAAATGTCTGAATAAATATTCATACCTTTTATTCTCCAGTTTACCCTCAAAGAAACCTACAGACATTTACCAGAGGGTTTGCACCCAGATATTTTAAGGGTTGTTGGATAAATGGAATGAGCTGACACTGACAGCTAGAGGAATCAAAAGACCCACATGGGTCCCTAGTAGAGTTCAACTTTGTGAGGCCTAATGATAAATGAAATCTATAAACCTTCTCACTGGTTATTTGTCCAATCTCTGAGTGCATAATCAGGATGAATATAAGCAACAGCTTGCAGCACCCTGCACATTGGCTCCCTAATCTGTACATTAAAGAATGTAATGGTAGGTAGAATAACAAACAAGGAAAGCTCCTGAAACAACCCCAGACCCAGTCTAAATTGTAAAGCAGAAGCAAAAACACATTTTCAGTAAATGTGAGATCTGTGTTTCCTACAAAGATCATAAGTAATGGAGAAGTAGTTGGCCCACTGACCCCATTATATTTCCATGAAATTCACCAGTCCGGTGCCTTGAGAAACCAGGTAAATCATGGCAGATGAGATACAACTGCTACAAACTTAAATAAATAGTAGCCCCAAATGCAATTGCCATGCAAGATGTAATATATTTACTAGAACATATCAACACAGACTCTAGAAATGCAGTAGTTCTCCTTTATCCAGGGGGATATGTTCCAAGATGCCCAGTGGATGCTTGAAACTGTGGATAGTATTTAAATGTATATATACTATGGTTTTTCCTACACGTGCTTATGATAAAGTTTAATTTATAAATTGGACATAGTAAGATATTAACAGCAATAACTAATAATAAAATAGAAGAATTATACCATAATAAAACTTATATGAATGTGATATCTCTCTCTCTCAAAATGTCTTATTATATGTAATATATTTGAACCATGGATGACCATGGGTAACTAAAACCACAGAAAGTGAAATGGTGGATAAGGGGGGACTACTACATGTGCCTATTGACCTGATAAACTGTTTTTCAATTCTTATCATGAAGAGGTTATGAAGCAATCTACATTTGCCTAGGATAAACAGCAATAGATAGTCTTGGTTTTGCTTCAGGGCTAAGCTAAGTCTCCTACTTTCTGCCACATAAAGAACAAACAAACGGGATGCACCTTGTATTACCTACGACTAAGAAAGAGACATCATACATACTAGCTTACTTCGGGTTTTGGATACCACACATCAAGCATTTGGGAATGTAGCCCTGACCCATTTATCAAGTGATTTGGAAGCCTGGTAATTTATATGGATCCCAGAGCAAAAGAGGGTTCTGTAGCAGATACAGACTGTAATACAAACAATTCTGCTATTTGGCCACAAGGCATGAAACGTCTTATGTTACTAGACAGGCTATCCATGGTGGATAAAGACATCATGTGGATTTACTAGCAAACCCTGACAGCAAAATCACAATGCATTCCCCTAGGCTTCTGGAGCAAGGCCACATTGTCAACATTCAAAAAGTGACCTTACTATGCTACTATGCTTCAGTAGAATGACTATATAACTGGAGCTTCCCATCATGGGCTGGGTCTTGCCAGACCCATCAGCTCATAAGATTTATGGATGCAGAAGCAAGCCATCAGTCAACACAGATGGCATATTTGTAGTGAGATTTAATCATGTCAGAAAGGTAAACACAAGTTATGTGAACAGGTGGCCAACACCACTAGGTCACCTACCTCTGTTGCAACTAACTCTTTCTCTTCTTAGCTCACAAATGTGGCTTTGCTGAGGACTGCCTATGACTAGATAATAAAGGAGATGGAATGAAACCTGACTTATTTTACAGATGAACTGGCTTGTTGCATCTGTGACAATCAAAATTGAATTGCAAATGAACCATGGCAGTATAGCACCACTCAGGGGTGGACCTGAAAACATCAGCAAGAGACAAATACTTCAGTGGGCAGAGTTTTAAGCAGTATAGCCGATCATCAATCTTGTGAGGTATGGGTATACTTGGACAATTGTAAATGGTGTGGTTGGTTGTTTGATCAGAAGCCCTATTAAAAAGAATGATGGAAAAATTAGAGACAAAGACGTCCACGGCTGGTCCTATGAAAATGCAAGTAGAATCTGCAATTCTTTGTGTTCCATAGCTACTCCTGCCAGATGGAATTCTCTAAAGAGAATCCTTCCTCAAAGAGACTGTCTTAGTCCATTTTTTGCTACTATAACAGGATACCACAGACTAGAAGAGAAGTGTATTCAGCTCACAGTTCTGGAAGCCAAAAAGTCCAAGTGCATGGCACTGGCATCTGGCAAGGGCATAGCAGAAGGCATCATGTGGTGAGAATGCATGAGAGAGAGCAGGATGTGAGTGAGCAAGAAAACAAGGGTACCAAACATATCCTTTTTATGAGTAATCCACTCCCATGTCAACTAGCCCAAGCCAAGATAAAGCATTAATCCATTCAGGAGGAAGAGTCCCCATAACCTCATCACCTCTTAAAGGCCCCACCTCCCAATACCATTACTTTGGCAATTACATTTCAACAGGAGTTTTTGAGGGAACAGTCAAACCATAGCAGAAACTAAGGAATCATGCAAAAGAAAGATAATGACATTGAGCTACTTCCTTCCTGAAAGGGATAGAGATTCAGAATTATTGAGATGAATGCAGTTTCTGAGTATGAGTTTGTCTTTCTTACCTTTATTGTCTTAGCCAGCACTATCATAAAAGGGTTCACAAAGTGACCGATTTATCTACCATCGAGGAATCCTATGCAACATTACCCTTGACCAATGTTATAGTGGAAAAGGTATAATAGTGAGTACATGACTGTGCAATCCTCTATTCTTACTACTAACACCTCATCCTGAAACAGAATGAAAACATAATAATCTTCTAAACATCTATCTAGATGCCTGCTCAAAGACAACACCCTATGAGGTTGTGCTTGTCCTTCAATATGTGGTCTATATTTGAAGCAGCTGTTACATAGCACTGTCTTTGAAAGGTAGAACACATGGCCTGGAGGAAAAAAGGGTGGAAATAAGAGTGACCTTGTCATCCCACTCTCAGTGACCCACTTGCAGAAAATAGGTCTGGTTCCCAGAAGAGGGATACTTCCAGAGGAAACACATTAAGGATTTCACTAAATAGTTTTGGGCTCCTTGTGCCAATAGTACAAAGAGAAAGGAGTTGGCAGACAATCAGTGTTGTTGACCCTGATGATCATGAAGGATAAAACTGCTACTGTATGATGTGACCTGAAAACAGAATATCTATAATACATATCTAAAACTATTCCTTTGAAATCCATTCACTGTTGCCCCTCCTGGTACTTTCATGTCTCCCATTCCTGTGAACAGGGAAATAGGGAATCCATGACTTGACTCTGGAGCTTTTACCAGTAGCTGTGACTCCTTAGAGCTAAAGGTCTATATTACCTTACAAAGAAAATTACGTAGGTTAACATAAAAGCTGACCAAGGTAAAAGATAATAAAGTAGGTGGCAAAGGAGAATTGGTAAATGTAAATACCAATTACAGTCTCTGGACCAACTGCAATAGGATAAAGTGTAGTTTGTTCCATGAATCTTCCTGCTAGAAATCTTTTTATGGAAAACTGTGACCAGTAATTACCTAGAGAATCAGTAACAAAACTGAGTGGCCTTAATTTGGGACACAAGTAAATTTGGTTGGTGCAAGGAGTTGATTGTAGCAGACACAGTCAGTGCCCATCTCTTATCCCACTGGCACACATTTCTACATATTGTAGCTGATTACTGCAAAGACTTCACATCTGCCTGAGGACTTTTACCATATCCAGTGACAGAAGCATTCCTTTTTCCCTTCCAGTTATAAGTATTGGAAGCAATTAACCCAGAGTAACAGGAATTAAGAATGGATGGCTAGGGTGAATCTGCTTCGCAAGGATAATTCCTGGATATGTTTTATACTGTCACCCAGTTTTCCCCAGTGGTTTTGAGGACCATTTCTCCACACCAGCAACTTGATTTAAAAAAACACAAACAAAACAAAACCCTTTCTTGACTTTCTTCCCTCCCTTGCCTCACTTCTTTCTCCTAGCAGTGTTTCTTAAAATCACTTTGAAAATAAATGACTTGAATTTAAATCCTTATTTTAGGGTTTGCTTTCACTCCACGATAACTTAGAATCAAAGAATTATTGTATGGCTTGTCCTTGTAGAGATAGTTCTCAGTCAAAAATTTGTTCATAGGTAAACATGATCTAAAAAGCAGAAGACTGTAGAGAATATAGGCAAGCAAGACTTCACAAACATAAACTGTAGTGGACTAAAGGAGATCAATGGGGCTACTCAGTTGCTATCCTGCATAATGTTCTCTAAGACTAAGTTGGTGGGGATTTGCTAAGGTACATGATGAAGCATAGAAATAATTTTTCTAGCAAGAGTCACAGCACAAGAAAGCACATGTTGTTTTATAAACTGGAATTTTCCTGAAGGCAATGGACCTTCTTAATGTCAATCATTCAGGGAAAAGAACAATTTTAAGTCAGCAATGGAGAGCTTAAAAGGAAAGCTGTAGATTAGAGAGAAAGGAGACCCCCCTTTTTTCCTCTATGTCTTAGGAATTCCATAGCATCAAGGAACAAACATGTTTAGAGCTCTCCTCATGGCCCCTGATGCATTTAGACTGGAAGCTGGCTGGGAGGCATCCAGTAAAGAAAATAAGGGACGATCTTGTCCTCTGGTCTCTGACCATAGCTATATTCAATATATACATGTTATATGTAATAGCATTTTAAAATTATACTTACTCTCTGTTACTATAAACTTGAGTAAATGATTTTACATAGTATAGTCTTATTTAATTCATTGTGGGCATTAAGAAAGACCATGAACCACACCTGGAACAGAAGGATAAAGATGCAGTAAGAACCCATTTTACAGCCCCATCCATCAGGCCAGGATGTTGGTTGAGTGAGCCACTCAATTGACCCCTGCAGGGAAGTTTGCATCTCAAGGATCAGTAGTTACACTGAAGTAGCAGGGGAAGGAGTGGAGATTTATGCAAGAGGCCAGAGAAGTAGAGAATGGGGGACTGTTCTCTGAGCACATGCAGGGTGACACCCTGAGAAACTCTGTAAGACAAGGGATGGACAACTTGAGGAGGGAAAAATCCCAGCATAAGTATGGAGAGGTTTAAGATGATCATAATTATTTGTAGAAATTTAACTATTATGGAGTCACAGGCTATTGAGGCCAGGGCTGTTTGGGGTTTTAAATTAAAAGAAAGTCTAAAGAATGTGGTAGTTACAAAGAGGAGAAAAAAATAATTCAAATTGCATCAGAAAAGACTTACTTTAGATATTTTGAGAAAATTGCTGAAAATAATTCATTATTTAACAAAAATTTAAAATATCTCTTGCTAAAGATATTCAAGGCAATATATAAGTAGGGTCACATTTGTAGTCAAAGGAATTGACTGATTATTTTTGGATGTCTTATAGCTTTCTCATTTAAACATGTGAGCGCAGACTTCCATATATTATCTATGTATATAAATTCTACTCATATACATGTAAACATTCTTAAAAATTATTTGTTTTATAATATATAATTATAAAAATACATCGATTTCCACATTGATAAAAAAATCATTGATTTTTAGTGAAGACAAAATAAAAGCCTACCATTTATATGCCACATACTTTTAAAATTTCATATAGACCAACTGAAAGATTAACTTGGCACATAGATATATATCAGCTTTTATAAATATAACATGAAGACAAGAGGTATTTCTACATTTTAGTTTAGTGACACAAGGAAAAAACAAGTATGTAGTACTGTTTTACTCTACTGTAACAATGAAAACTTTTACTAAAATACAACATAAAATCACTACATTACGTTTTACATATTTCATCTGAAAATTTGAAATATCAGAAATCTTGTTCTAAGAAATATATGTTATCTTAAATGTACACACATGGATATATGTACACATACACACACGTTCACACATACATATTTTTACACATAGGCTATTCAAAATCAAGTAGTTATTGATTTTTTTTTTTAGACAAACTCTCACTCTTGTCTCACAGGCTGGAGCGCAATGGCACAATCTCGACTCACTGCAACCTCCACCTCCCATATTCAAGCCATTCTCATCCCTTAATCTCGGGAGGCAGAAGTTGCGGTGAGCCAGGATTACACCATTGCCCTCCAGCCTGGGCAACAAGAGCAAAACTCTGTCTCAAAAAAAAAAATGCAACTAAAATGTACTGTGTTAGATAACTTGCTAGCTAAACATTTTTCCCATGTGTGTCCAGCTAGACTGAAAATCAAGAGCCTATTGATATGGTTTGGCTGTGTCCCCACCCAAAACTCCTCTTGAATTGTAGTGCTCACAATCCCAACTTGTCATGGGAGGGACACAGTGAGAGGTAATTGAATCATGGGGGCCGATTTTTTTCCATGCTGTTCTCATGATAGTGAATAAGTCTCATGAGATCTGACGGTTTTATAAAGGGCAGTTTCCCTGCACACATGCTTTTGCCTGCCACATGTAAGACATGTCTTTGCTCCTCCTTCACCTTTCACCATGATTGTGAGGCCTCCCAGCCATGTGGAACTGTGGATCCATTAAACCTCTTTCCCTTATAAATTGCCCAGTCTCACATATCTTTATTAGTAGTATGAAAACAAACTAATACACCTATAAATTTGAATT
Source organism: Cacajao melanocephalus (assembly GCA_963573385.1). Classification (NCBI taxonomy): domain Eukaryota; kingdom Metazoa; phylum Chordata; class Mammalia; order Primates; family Pitheciidae; genus Cacajao; species Cacajao melanocephalus. The sequence continues at coordinate 59,438 of CAUYLG010044202.1, read as the reverse complement.
TTACACGTTAGAAAAATTTTAATATGAATGTATTATTCCATTTTCCTATTGCAATAAATAACTACCTGAGACTGGGTAATTTTTGTAAAAAAAAAAAGAGATTTTGACTCACAGTTGTTTAGGCTGCACAGGAAGCATGGCTGAGGAGGCCTCAGGAAACTTACAGTCTTGGTGGAAGCTGAAGGGAAAGCAGGTGCATCTTACATGGCAGGAGAATAAGGAAGAGAGCAAAGTGGGAGGTGCTACACACTTTTAAACAACCAGATCTCATGAGAAGTCATTCACTAGCACAAGAACAGCAAGAGAGAAATCTGCCCCATGATTCAATCACTTCCCACTATGTCTCTCCTCCAACACTAGGGATTACAATTTGACATGAGATTTAGGCAGAGACACAAATCCAAACCATATCAGCACATTAGAAAAAATATAAAAATTAGAGACATATTTGCATATACAAATAAAGCATTTATGGTTTTCTAAGAACTAAATTTAAAAAAAGTAGTAAGATACAAAAATTAGGGATTTTTCTACAAGTAGTCTTATTTTATGTAAAATGAAACAATTGGCATTATGTGTAGGAAATCTATTATTAACAATGTAAAGTATATAGAGTTTTTGAACATCTCACAAAGGTGTAAGAATCTGAGTTTCTTGAGTTCAAATATAAAAGAGCTCAAGCGCCTGCTCCTGAAAGGAGAATAAGGAGTGTTAACAAATATTAGAATCTTCCTATTAACAGAAATGGATCTGAAAAGTTGGACATGGTGACATATGGAACAAGTACACTCCCCTCCATTATTGCTAACAAGTAAGGTATTTTACCAGTTGACACATAGTTTATTTAGCATAAGATATTTGGAAAAAATAATACTATATGGTTATATAGTTTTAGAGAAGTGCTAAACAGTTTACTACATATCACATGTTAATTCCAGAGGTAATGAATACTTATATTTGTCAAACTAAATTGTGAAAACAATTTCAAAGTATGTAATTTTCACAGAAATTTAATAGATTAATGGGTAGTACATATGAACTTGCTTTTAAATAAGTTATTAATATATTCTGAGATGAATATATTTTAGTAAATCTAACTTTAATAAATTTTGATGAGTTTGGTATGTATACAAAATTTGTTTTAAAATCTGTGAACACACAATTTTTAGGAACTGGACCAAAATTAATCAAGTTAACATCACATCATATAATATTTTGGAAAAATACCAAAACTTCTACACAATTGTAAGATGTTATTTTTATATAACCATGTAAGAGTCTGAAGAGTTGGTAAAAATCACTTAAATGGGTCTGGTGACCTTCTGAATGAACACAATCCTATTAAGTATCCTTGTTCTTGAAATTTTCATTACTTTTATTTATTTAAAAAAAAACCATAAGCTCCATATCTTACTCATAGGCTATAAACAACAAATATCTGTTATATGAGTCAACTTAGATCATGTGTTATAAAACATTTAATATAGTGGGCATCTTATAAATCAATTGATCTAAACTTGGTATTTTATATGATGAGAAAATGAGGCCAAGATAGGTCAGTGTGCTACTATTTGCCCCAGATCACTAAGCTAGTTAATGACAGAGCTGCAACTAGAACCCAGTGGACATTCAGTGGTTATTCCACCCCACCACACATGCACATACTCCACCTAATGCTATTTTAGGTTTTATTAGTTATGTTGTATTTTTAAAAATCATTTCACTTGTACATATTTTGTCTTTACAAAATTACAACCTTCTGTTAACTTGTTCCTCATAGGACAACACAAGGCTCATTACAAGGTCTATTCAGAATTGGATGACTTTGACTGCTCCATGCTACTACTGTAATCTCTCATCTGATCCCTGTGGGGCCTTCTAACTTACCACACTGCCTCTTCCCTGGCTCCCAAAGGTCCATGCTTACACAGCACCTACACTGTTCCTCTTAAAAAGGAAGTTGGATCATTTCACTCTTCTGCTCAATATCCCGTAATGGCTCCCAGGTCACAAGAAGCAAAGGGTCTAATTATCATGGTAGTCCATCCATGATTCTGCCTCCATCCCTCAAAACACACATCTCTGATCTCATCACCTAGGGCTTGTTCCCTCTCTCACTCCACTCCAAACCTATAGGCCTCCATACTGTATCCAGAAATGCTGGTATACTTATGCCTGTGGACCTTTGTACTACCTGTTCCCTCTACCCAGTCTGCTCTTAGTCCAAGACTTGACAGAAATCTCTCACCTTTTTCAAGTAAGCTCCAATAGCACCTTTTAAATAAAACCATCTGGCCACCCAAGTTAATACTGTCCTCCCCTCATAATCCACCCTGTGGGGTATATTTGTTTTTTGGTCTATAGAACGTATTACTTTTGAACATTATATAGTTTACTTTTTGATCTCTCTCTCTCTCTCTCTCTCTATATATATATATATGTATGTATACACATATACACATACATATATATACACATGCATATATATATACACATTCATATATACACATGTATATATATATACACATGCATATATACACATGTATATATATATATATATGCTTTCCTCAGTCATCATCCTTGGGCTGTGTGTGTATGAATCCTTCATAAGATTCATTTATCACTTAAATTGAAATATAAATAGATTTGACCAAATACAAATAAAATCACATGAATGGCAATAATATTGTCATTTCAAATCAGTTGAATTTTCTTTGGTCCAATTATAAATGTATTTCTTTCTTTCATTTTTTTTCACTCTGATGCTTCCTGTTATTAAGTTTTCCCCACAAAGAAATAGTACATTAGAATATTTCTGAATAAAAATCATTGCTTAGGTATGCCTACAAGTAATAACTCTTTGTGTCTTTCCAGCAAGAGTTAATTGTAAGACACAAATTTTCAAACATTTTCCATTTTATATATATAAAATTTTCTAATTGAAGCAGAAAATCTTTTAAGTTTTGTTATCCCCAGTAGAGAAGCTGAAAATGTATGAGTTAACATACTGTGACTATGGAGCCTAACTACTATTAACAAGGGGGAAAATGAATATGATTCTAGGCCACCATTCATTTTGAGTAACTATATTTCTACCCATTATTTTCTGAATTGAAAAGGTACATTAGGATCTTATCTGCTTTGCATGGTGTACAGAATGCTAATACTTTCTAATTATAGACTGTTTCCTGAAAATTAGGTAGCTACCACAAATAAATGCCAAACACATCTGCACCTGCAGTGTAGCACAATTAATTCAACATTCCTGAGAAGGCAAGTGGTCAGTGGAAGATATCACTCAACATGGAGATTTTATCTTAGTTTTGATTTCCTTTTCAATACAGTCCTCTGATTGTACCATTTGAATTACTTTTCTCTCAAATGTCTTTAGATTCAGGTTTAAAGAGCATTTGAAAATTGAATGTATTAGAATCTGCAGCTCTCTCTCCTGGAATATAAAACTCTCAATAGATATTCACAAGGACCAAGGGTAAGGAAGTAAAATCAGATTAGATACAGCTGTGGATAGGCAAATTTTATTGTAGAGAAGCAATGTGCAGCGTGGAAGAAGCAGAGGCTTTGGGGCCAGCTCAATCTTATTTCAAATTATGCTTCAGGAGCTTCAAGTTAAGCCACAATCATCTCATTTTTTGCAATGTGATAATAACAATGTAAACCATAAATTTTTTTGTGAGAAATAATGATATACCTCAAAGTTTACAGTATCTTCTTTGCAGTTGGTAAATTCTCAAAGAATGGTAGCACTTATGTAAATTATTCTAAATTGACTTATATATTTGTTCTTTTAATGACTACGTCATCCTAAAATTAATAATCCAGTAAGACAAAAACATTAAAACTATACAAAGTAAATGTATTATGGTATCAGTGAAGGCTTTCCTTGGTTAAATAAAAGAAAAAAAACAGAACATTGAGGTTTCTGTCAAAATTTTTACTAAAAAACTTTCAAGTAAGGTTTTGCAAGATATTGCAAACAGCACATAGCTACAGTGGAAAAATAATTCTGAAATCTTAGTCTCAAGGTGAAGTTGGACTCATGCTGAAAACAGAAAAAGGAGGCAGATTGTCTCACACGAGTCTTTACAAAGCAACATTCATTATCCCAGTGATTTCTCCATGGTACAAAGAGTGACCAATGAACTTACATTCATTGACTGTGACTCTTAAACACTTTAACCACACAGGCTTATGTCTTACACTCAGACATAAGCTTGTTATAGTTAGTTTAAGAGTCACAGTTACTGAAGTGTAATTATAGTAGGTGATAGGGATCTTTTTTTCTTTAAAACTTGTATTCACACTGCTGCAGAACAAGTAGAACTGACTCTAACGTTATAGAATTTATGTAGCCGATTTACCGTCCTTTGAAAGTTTCAACATAGTTCTGAAAGAACTTGGGAAAATTAGACATAGCCCTCTACTTGACCCCCAAAAGCTCTGTGTGCAGCAAAAACGTGATTTGATTTTATATATATCTGAGGGACAGAATTATGTTTATCAGCTCATATATAAAATTAGAATACCAATTTGCTAATTTATAATGAATAATATCTACCATGAAACCAAAATATTCAAATTTCTTACATGTAGACCTACATGCAAGCTAAATACATATTAGAAGTGTTCTTGGTGAGAAGAAATCAGACCATGAGTAGTTATAGTGTGGAAATATACCATAATAATCCAATAGTCAACAATATGCTTTTTGATTACCTATCTCCCTACACCAATAGCTCCATGGTTCTGCTCTCTCTTCCTGACAAACTCAGAAAAGTTGTCTATATTGTCATCTCTGCTGTCTCCGCAGCCTTCTATTCTCTCTTGAACCCACTCCAATTAGGACTCCATGGTCAATTCTCAGTCCACCCTTGCTTGATCTTTCAGCAGCTTGGCATCCTCCTCCTTGAAACAATCCTCCTCTGGATTTTGAGTCATTATGCCCCTAGGCAAGATCCTCCCTCAGCATTCCAACTACTATACATTGGTTCTCAAGAAATTTTTTAAACTTTTATTTTGAAATAATGTTATAATTATAGAAAATGTGCATGAATAGTACAAAAACTTCTATATACCCTTTATCCAGATTCATCAACTGTTTATATTTTGCTACACTTATCATTTTCTCTCTTTCTCTCATTCGTGGATTTTCCAGAAAAACTGAGAGTAGATTAGGGACCTCAGGCCTTTTTAATTCTTTGCTTCTCTGTGGATTTCCCCAGAACCAGGAAAATTCTTTAGCATAATCATAATATTGAATCAATTGTGTAATCAAAATCAGACAATATAATATTGATACAATACCATTATCTATTTTATATTCTTAAGAAAATTTCACATTTTTTCCAATAATATTTTTTATAGTAATTTTGTTTTTCTGGTCAGGAATTCAATCCAGGATCATGACTGCATTTACCTGTCATGCTTTTTTTAACCTAGAACTGTTCCCCAGCTATATTTGTCATTCATGACATTGACTTTTTAAAAAATACGGGACCTTTTTTTTTTGGTAGAATGAGGCTTTCTTCATGATGAGATCTGGGCTTTGCATGTCTGGTAGGAGTACATAAGTGATGTGTTCTCATCACTGAATCACCTTAGGTGGCACAAAGCATTGGCTTATCCCATTATTGGTACACATAATCTCTGATCATTTTGTTAAATTAATGTCCTCCAAGTTTTCTCCCTGTAAAGTGATTCCTTTTTCCTTTGCAATTAATAAGTAATTGATGAGAAGATATTTTGAGATTAATAAGTAATTTATGAGAAGATATTTTTATTCTATGTATATGCCCTACTTCTCATTCAACTTCCAACTTCTAGTCTTAACATCCATTGATAAGTCTTGCCTTAATCAATTATTACCATAATTGCAAAATGGTCACTTTCTAGTTATGGATATAAAGATAGTTGGATAAGAAAGGTTATAAAGAAAAGAGAATAATTTTTATAAGAAAATATCCTGTATGGTTAATTTTTGTCCTAAATTAAAATGACTGGTTATTTTAAAAAGAGAAAATGTAGGACAAAACAGAAAGTCCATGAATGTCATAGATGGTCTATGTAAGTCATACATAGGGTTGGGTTTTTTTTTTTTTTTTTTTTCTGATTCTCTGTGTGTCTATCATCATGGACATATGAAGAAAAATAGAAAGTTGAAAAACTTTAGATAATAAAATATTCTTTAAAACCTGACAGAAAATAGGAGAAATTTGGATAATTAACATTGCTTATAGTTAAAGCTCTTCATCTTGATGAAGGTAAAATATGAAACATGGTAAAAAATACATTGGCAGTTTGGCAATTCTTTTTTAATATAATCATGACACCAGTTTTAGCATTGAGCCAAATTTCACATAAATGCTTGCCTTGCATTTTTTCACACTGTATTTGCTATTGTGCATAAATAGTACTAGCACTCAAATACTTACTGGTCACACACCTGAAGTAAATTTCCTAATTGTACAAAATGTATAGTGATGTTGGTGAACTTAAAAACTTGAATTCATGTATCAGGAACAAAATATTCATCATATGTATTTGTAGGCTCTGGTTAATGCTGTAGCCACCAAGGTAAACCGAGTAGGAGAAAAACTGGAGGTTGGTTTCCCATATATTTGTTTTTGCTTTTAATTTCCATTTCTTTTATTCAGGTGTGATAATAACATTGTGATTCTTTATTTATCATTATTTTTATTTCTTTATTTCTTCTCAAGAAAAAACCGGGATACATGTACAAAACATGTAGGTTTGTTACATAGGTATACATGCGCTATCGTGGTTTACTGTATCTATTGACCTGTCCTCTAAATTCCCTCCCCTCTCCCCCAAACTCTCAACAGGCCCTGGTATGTATTGTTCCCCTCTCTGTGTCCAGGTGTTCTAAATGTTCAACTCCCATTTATAAGTTAGAACATGTAGTGTTTGGTTTTCTGTTTCTGTGTTAGTTTGCTGAGAATGATGGCTTCCAGCTTCATCCATGTCACCGCACAAAGGACACAATTTCATTCCTTTATATGGTTGCATAGTATTCTGTGGTGTATATGGACCATATTTTCTTTATCCAGTCTATCATTGATGGGCATTTTAGTTGGTTCCATATCTTTGCTATTGTAAATAGTGCTGCAGTAAACATACATGTGCACATGTCTTTATAGTAGAATGATTTATAATCCTTTGGGCATATACCCACTAATGGGATTGCTGGTCAAATGGTATTCTGATTCCAGATCCTTGAGGAATTGCCATACTGTCTTCAACAATGTCTGAACTAATTTACATTCCTACCAACAGTTCTATTTCTCCACTGACTCTCCAACATATATTGTTTCCTGATTTTTTCATAATTGCCATTCTAACTGGGTTGAGATGGTATCTCATTGTGGTTTTGATTTGCATTTCTCTAATGATCAGGGATGCTGAGCTTTTTTCATATGTTTGTTGGCCACATAAATATTTCCTTTGCCCACCTTTTGATGTTTTTTTTTCTTTTAAATAAAAATTCCGCTGAAAATTCTGGATATTAGATCTTTGTCAGATGGATAGATTGCAAAAATTTTCTCAAATTCTGTAGGTTGCCTGTTCACTCTGATGATAGTTTCTTTTGCTGTGCAGAAGTTCTTTATTTAGATGTCATTTGTCAATTTTGGCTTTTGTTGCAACTGCTTTCGGCACTTTTGTCAAGAAGTCTTTGCCCATGCCTATATCCTGAATGGTATTGCCTAGGTTTTCTTCTAGGGTTTTTATGGTTTGGGGTTTACATTTAAGTCTTTAATCCATCTTGAGTTAATTTTTGTATAAGGTGTAAGGATGCAGTCCAATTTGTTTTCTGCATATGGCTAGCCAGTTTTCCCAGCAACATTTACTGAACAGGAGATCTTTTCCCCATTGCTTGTTTTTATCAGGTTTGTCAAAGATCAAATGGTTGTAGATGTGTGCTGTTATTTCTGAGGTCTCTGTTCTGCTCCATTGGTCTATATGTCTGTTTTGGTACCAGTATCATGCCATTTTGGTTACACAGCCTTGTACTATAGTTTGAAGTCCAGTAGTATGATGCCTCCAGCTTTGTTCTTTTTGCTTAGGCTTATCTTGGTTATACGAGGTCTTCTTTGATTCCATATAAAATTTAAAATAGTTTTTTCTAATTCTGTGCAGAATATAAATGGTAGTTTCATGGAAATAGTATGAATCTTTAAATTACTTTGGGCAGTATGGCCATTTTCACGATACTGATTTCATTTCTTTGCAGTTTGTTCTCCTTTCAGCTTTACTCATATATAAATGTGTAAGACCATTGATGTTTTTTAGTTTCTAATGAAAGGCTTGTATTTGGTTCTATGAATAGCTAGGTGCATTTCCAAAGTTCATTATTTGCTCTATTTATGTAAAGTTCCTAAGCTACCTTTGTGAAGCCTGCAAAAGTTGATAGAGCACAACAGCCATATAAGATTTGATTGGTTTTGCTTATTTCTGATGATCTAGAAAGCTATAAAACCTTTAAGTTTCCTGGCAAAAAGTAAAACAAAATATTTATTTTTATAAGTTCTGAGCAGAAAAAGTACATTATTATTTTGTTATTTTGAAAAATAGATATGAGTAAAAATGTTCAAATAGTGCTTATTTCTGAGATAATTTAATTCAATTCATAACTTGAGCAGTTTCTGATCTTTTCCTTTAGGTAACGAAGAAAAACTGTGATATGGGTACAAAGTTTTAATGTTCAGAAATGATTAGCCTTGTCCTTAAGAAAATTATATTGATTTCTCTCAAACTACTTTTGTTGTGTTTACCATTGTTAAAATTAAGTGACATTCATTTGGATTAAGTAGTAAGTTTTAAAAGTGAAGCTTTCTCATAATTTTTGATCCCAAGTTTTTTATCATTGTTAGGCTTGCATTTGTATACTTGACAATAAAATATGTACAAATGTTGCACTAGTTTGAAGATTCTAGTGGTAAAAGTTGCCTAATCAGTTGTCAGTACTGTATCTAAAAACCAATGTATTTTGGAAGTGCTTGATGATGTTCTTTTAAAATAACTAAAAAGACATTATTGTGTGCTTGTTCTTACTTTGTCTCTGTTTTGTTGTACAATGAAAGGAGGTAATTTAACCTCATACTGAATTTCTAAAACTGATGTTTGCATTTACCATTTTTTTTGATTGAGAGAAAAGTTAATTGTCTTACTTTGATCAGTCTGATATAGGACTTATCACATCTTTTTAATGTGTTTTGTCACAGTTCTGTCAGTGAAATGCTAGCAATTAGACATGTGCTAGCAGGTTAGGAGTAACCTGACCACTTTAATACAGTGGTTTAAGTGCCATTTAGACACCAAATCAGTGTTTTGTGACATGTTAGAGAAAATGGTAGGACTTTCTGCTGTATAAATGTCCTGTTAACCAATCCTTGTGCTATTAAGTGACAGGGCGCTAACGGTGACAGACGTATTGACTTCTGTTAAATCTTGAACCTTGATACTAGTCAAAGCTTCCTCTTTAGAACAAGGAGAAGATGATAACCAAAATGAACTACTTTTGTAAAACACAGGCCAGAAATTAAAACTATTTAATCCCTCTAGGCCCAGGGACTATTGTGGAAGAGGTGGGCATGTGAGATTGTAAGGGCTGATTCTAAAGGATAAAATTAGGGTTTTTCTATAAATTAAACATTAATGTATAAATCTAGTCTTAAAACCTGAGAAAGTTACATTTGTCTTATTTGAGTTCTTTTCTCAAGAAACCAACCATCAGGTCTCCTGATGTACCAAGGAAACTTACTAAATCTTGAGACCTGGACAATGTGATGCTAGGCCTCTCACCTATCACGACTGCTTATCCCACCACCTGCTCCTGCTGACCAACTCCTCTTCCTTACCCCTCCCTAATTCCTGCTTTTCCACACATTGTTACATCTCTTCCCCGCTATATAAAACTCTAATTTTAGTCAGTCTGGGAGACAAATTAGAGACTGATCTCCCATCTCCTTGGCTACAGTACCCAATTAAAGCTTTCTTCCCTGGCGATACTCATCACCCCAGTGATTGGCATTCCATGCAGTGAGCAACAGGACCTAGACAAAACCCCTGGAATTTTAGTAACAATACACAGTAGGAATACAATAAATATTTATCAAATGAGTGAATGAAATGTTGGAAGAATTATGCTAATATGGCCTTATGTATCCCTCTCCAGAGATAGCCTTGCTAATAAGTCCAAAACTCCTGGGGTTTGTTGGTGTCAAATCTTCTTTCCAAAGACATATGGCACTACCAAAATGATTCACCTTTTGTGCTTCTTCTGGCCTACAAATTCCTACCCCACTTTCTGAAGGTAGGGCATGCTATTTATCTCTAGACTTTCCAGTTTATTTAGTCAGGTTATGTTTTTTGTCTTGATTGCCTGGGAGTCATTTGCTTTAGAAAATGTTTTGCCATCTATGCTCTAATCCATTGTGATTTTACACTTTTAACTCCCAAAAGTCAACCTTGATGCCTCTTTTCCAAGTTCTTGGTGACACCCCATTATTGCCCCTGTTCTCAGAGCCACAATTGCCTCTTGTGAATTCTGCTTACAGAACCATTTGTCACTTAGAAGAACTTGGCCAATTTTCCTTGTACACAGCAGTTCAGATTCAGAATGTTGTTAGGTTTTGTTACATAACATTTAATGAGAACATCAGTCTTAATTTGGGGTTATAACATACAGAACGAGGTTCACAAATACTCTTGGTCATAAGTCTGTTTATATTAATATAGATGGAACAACTGATTGCAGTTGTGCCAATTTCTATTCTGTATATTCCATACACTCATGTTTGTGTGTAAGCCTCTAAAAACTTGAAATGTGAAAAACAGTAAAGTTTTTCATATTTATAGATGAATAAATCGAAGCTTGGCAGGTGTTAGTAATTATTGCCAAGATCACTCAAATAGGACTATAAATAAAAGATCTACATATGTTCAAACCCAGGTTCATCGAACTTCAAATCCTATTATTTTGCTGCCATATCACATTATTTCCTCCCACATGCTGAGGACAGAGCCATGATTTTTTGTGTGTGTGACTACAACCTCTTCAAACAGCCCAGTAAATAATCTTGGTGCAAAGTTGCTTTCTTGTAAGTGGCCGTAGGAAGTGCCTTGATTCTTATTGAGTACGACTGATATGTTCCTTTTGTCTATGCCAAACAAATCCTGTAATATCTATAAACCTCAAACCTGCCTATAATTCTGGGCAGGTTTAATTTTTACCAACATCTCTTCTTTTTTGTAATAGATTGATACAGGAAATGGCTCTAAACTGGGGGTGATTTTACTCCCTAGGTGTTATTTGGCAATGTTTAAAGGAACTTTTGGTTGTCACAGTGTAGAAGTACCATCATCTCTTCATGGTACCATAAATGTCTTCATAAAAAAACAAAGATGATACCAGATATCTTACAATGCATAGAAAATCCTTCTCCAAAAAGAATTATATGGCCAAAAACATCACTGGCACTGACTTGGAAAAACCATGAGGAATGGCAATCATAATAACACAAAAAGTCCAGATATAATTTGAAATTCCTGAACATCAATTGTATGTCTGTAAATGAGAGTAATAATATGTACCTCACATAGAGTATTGCAAAGATTAACTGAGATATTAAATAAACATCTTAGACTACTTCCTGACATGGGAAGCACTCCTGACATGTTCTTTCTATTGTTCTTGTTAGTATTGTGGTATTCTCTTTGCCTTTATGCCAAACAAGTGAATTTTTCAGTTTCCCTTGAGAAATACATATTAGCCTTGCCTTCTCACAAACACTGCTTCCTCATTCTAGGGAAAAAATGAATATGGGTGGTTAGCAGTACTTTTTCTTCCTTCATACCAAACTATGTCTGCTCTGAAAATTGAGCATCTGTGATCACTTTACACTTTTTCTGATCCTTTCTGCGAACTAGCAGATTGATTTTTAAGCTTATCCTGTTGACATTTTCAGTTCCTAGGAAGTAAGACATTTGTTTTGCTCTAAGCTTTGTCCCTGTAGATAACTCTACCCCAACGGCACCCATCTTTTAGGGATTTCAACAATCCCCTAAATAAACCCAAGTCCATCTGCTAAAGGACCAAAAAAGAGTCAGAAGTGTGATTAAAGGAAATTGAGCCTTTTGGTCTCACCATTCCCTCTGGATTTTCTTCTTGTTTGGTTTTCACAAACCTCTAAATTTGCCAGGGAACAAATACTGTTTCCTGCAGGCTAATGTGTGTATTTTCAGTAACATGAGGAATAGGCAAAATGTGTTGGATAAAGGAGGCAATGACTAAAATGTGGGAGGATGAGCTACAGTGAAGGAGAAAAGAGTATTTCTGCCTAATGGATTTTTAAAACCTTTTTTTTCACTATTATCCTTTTATGTGTGGGAAATCACATTTGCCATATGGGAAGGTTATTTGGTGGAAAAAGAGCTTTAGCTCAGATGTAGGCACTACTCAATTTCTCTTCTGGTTCAGGCCTGGTCTAACCACACTGTCTGAGCTGCCATTAGTGTCTCCATCCATATCATGAGGACAATAATATATTCATAGGGTAATTTTGAGCATTAAGACCACTGACCTGACCTGTGAGGCCTTGATGTAAAGTAGGTACTCAATGTGTACTATGTTACATTTTCAGCATTCTTATTTGAGTTTCACAGTCTGTAGCCCTCTTTGGGAAGAGAAATACCTGATATGCTCCAATGCAGATTTTTAGCTATATTTTTGATTAAACTTTTAATTTTGAGATAATTACAGATTGAATTACAGTTTTAAGAAATAGTATCATGAGATCCCATAAGCCCTTTATCCAGTTTTCAACAATGGTAACATCTTGCAAAACTATAGTATAATATCACAAGTTGGATACTGACATTGATGTAATCAAAATGCAGAACATTTCTATCACTACGAGGCTCTCTCATGTTGCCCTATCTGGTCATCCCTACATCCTTCCCACCTTCATCCTCTCCTTAACCCCTGGGAACCACTAAGTATTCTTCATGTCTACCATGTCTTCATTTCAGCAATGCTACAGAAATGGAATAATAAACAGTGTATGATCTATAAAGTTTTTTTGTGTATTAACAGTAAGTTCCTTTTTACTTCTGAGTAGTATTCCATGGTATGGAGCTACCTCAGTTAGTTTAGCCATTCACTCTTTTGTTGCTTCTATTTTGACACTACTATTAATAAAGCTACTATAAATATTCCTGAACAGGTTTTTATGTGAACCTACATCTTTATTTCTCTGGAATAAATGCCCCAGAGTGGAATTTCTGAGTCATATGGTAATTGCATGTTTAGTTTTTTAGGAAAAGGTCAAGTAATTTCCCACAGTGGCTATACCATTTTGCATTCTCACCAACAATTGTTGAGGGATCCAGCTTCTCCAAATCCTCACCAGCATTTGTTATTGCCACTAATTTTTCAGCTTTACTGAGGTATAATTAACAAATAGCATTTGTATTTCAAGGTGTACAACATGATATTTTGATATATGTGTATATTGTAAAATGATGATCACAATCAAGGTAATTAACACATCCACATTTCTCATGTTTACCAGTTTTTGTGGTGAAAATGCTTAATATCTACTCTCTTAGCAAATTTCACATATAATGCCTTCTTATTATTATAGTGACCACACCGTACATTAGGTCTCCAGAACTCATTCAGCTTATAACTCTAAGTTTATACCTTTGACCAACATTTCCCAATTTTCCCCACCTCTGACCCCTGATAACCACTTTTCTGCCCTCTGTTTCTATGAGCTTAACTTTTTTATATTCCATGTATTTGTGAGATCATACTGTCTTTGTAAAGACAAATACAAATACAAATGCTATCATTGGGTTCTTTCACTTAACATAATGTGCTCTAGATTATGCTAGGTAATGGTAGATATTCTACTTACTACATCCATGTTGTAGTAAATAGGATATTCTTTTATATGGATTAATAATATTTATCTATTCAATTTATTTCACCTATCATCAGTTGATGGATATATAGGTTGTTTCTGTATTGTGGCTATTGTGAATAATGCTGCAGTGAACATGGGATTGCAATTCTCTTCAAGACAGTCATATTATTTCCTTGGGATATATACTCAGAAGTGGAATTGGTGGATTATATGACAGTTCTATTTTTAACTTTTTTTTTTTTTTTGTAGCTGTGAGGGCCATGTGGGTCAGAGCCTGCTTAAGGGAACCAGAGCTTCAAACCCCCTCCTTTCACTTGGGCATTATTGAGTTGACAGCTAGGAGCATTAACAAGTGTTAGAAATTGTTATTTTCTTTTCTTGTGCAACCTGTGAGGTTGAATTCAAATGAATTAAATTTACATGTTAAGGGACTCTGCTATATAAACCTTTGGGAACTTCTGAGAAATCGTAAACTAGAACAGCATGGCTTGGCTCAAATAAGTGAGAAACCTCTTCAGAGGAGTTTCATGTAAAAATGTCTTTCCCATTTTTCAAATATGATAATCTGGGGAGCAGGAGCTTGGAATGCCTTCCACTTTAAGATCTCACTGACCCTGATGTGGGGCTGAGACAGCTCATATTGAAGTCAGGCCATTTCTTTACGGTCTTCTCTAAGGCTATAAGTTATTCACTCAAATATTTATTGAACACCGACTATGTGCCAGACAGTGTGCAGAGCCCTGGGCCATCCTGAGTCAATGATTTGTATATCTTGGTATACATGTAACAAAACTGCATTTTCTACACATGTATACCAGAACTTAAAGTATATATATATTATTATATATGTTTATATATAAATGTAAATATATATCATTATACATATATATTATACCCAGCCAACAAAGAGATTTTATTGAAAAGTTCTGGCCAGGTGTGGTAGCTCATGCGTATAATCCCAGCACTTTGGGAGGTCGAGGCAGGTAGATCACCTGAGGTCTGGAGTTTGAGACCAGCCTGACCATCACGGAGACACCCCGTCTCTATGAAAAATACAAAATTAGTCAGGCATGGTGGTGCATCCCTGTAATCCCAGTTACTTGGGAGGCTGAGGCAGAAGAATCAATTGAACCCGAGAGGAGAAAGTTGCGGTGTGCTGAAATCGTGCCACTATACTCCAGCCTGGGCAATAAGAGCAAAACTTCATTTCAAAAAAAAAAAAAAAGTTCTAACCACCTAAAATCTGATTTCTCAAAGATTTTTTATTTACCATTTTTTCTTTGGAGGGGGGTGGTCATAGTTCTCTGACATGAAAAATGAAAGGATTCTTCTATTGTTACTTTTCAAGTCACTCTAAAAAATTTTTGTGGGTACATATTAAGCATATATATTCATATACATGAGATGTTTTGATACAGGCATGCAATGTGTAATAATCACATTAAAATGAACTGTTTTTACATGTAAACATTTTAAAAAGGAAATGTGCTGAGTTCAGAACATTCCTCTATGTTCTACCCTAGAAATTAATCTTAAGCATGCATTAAGCATATATTGTGTGTTGGAGTCCAGATACCTCTGAGAGTTCATACACACACACACACACACACACACACACACACACAGATATATATATATATATATATATATATATATATATATATATATATATACATATATAAAATAAGGCCTAGATTTTTTAAAATAAAGGAATAAAAGTCTCCATGCATCTGAAATTGAACAGAAACTCAGAAAAATCAAGGGCTAAGGCAACATGCCTGTTAGGCTTGAGGCTCAGAAATATGCAATGGTCACTGAGTTGACTCCTGAGAGGCAGAAGGGACTGAAACAGGACTATCAAGCCTATACCTAGGTTTCTCAACATGTGTGCCATTTTTCTTGATCCTTTTTTTTTTTTTTCGAGATGACATCTCACTCTATCACTATCGCCCAGGCTGGAGTGCATTTTTCTTGATCCATTTTGATGCTACCCCTCTTGCCGTTAATTTCTGCCTCACTGAAACGGTACTCTCCTGGTCTTTGTATGCTAGTGAAACATCCATTAATGATTAATGCATAAATTGTCTTATTTTCTGGTTGTTTCCTCAGACACTCACATCCATACTCTCATGCACATATGATCACACTCTATCTCTGTCTTTCAATCCTGTGTGCACATAGGCACACATACACACACGCACATCCCTTTAGGTGGGATGCCATTTCTGTTGGCCTTTGTTTGTGCTATGTAAACTGAGACACTATTTCTTGACAACCCTCACCCACTGCCTGCACTATTAATCCAAATTTACAATAAATTTACAATAAACAACATAAAACTGTTATATATCAAATCTAATGGGATGCTGATAAAACATTAATTAAAAAGAAATTTTAGATAAATGCATTTGTATAAATAACAGATATTTAACAATTAGCTACAGAAGCTATTAAAAGAGAAATAGATACTCAAAGCAAATTGAGGAACAGAGAAAGACAAGAGCAGAAAACAATGAAATAGAAAAAAATACCGATAAAAGCAACAGAATGTTTCTTTGAAAGACCGATAAACAAGTATTTATCAAGGCACTGAGGTGAACACTTTATATTACATTAATTTGTTTCATTTTCACCACAACCCTATATAGTAGATTCTATCAAGAAATTGCGCAAATAAACATTAAGAAGAGAATGAGAACATGGCCATAAATACAGCAGAGATTTTACAAATCAATGGCAGGTTCTGAGAACAACTTTTTGCCAACAAATTGAAAATCTATCAATATCAATTACCAAAAGTAACTTAAGAAGAAAAAAACTAGGTAATGCAATACATATATATTTTTTAAATGGATCTATCAGTCTAAACTTCCTCCCTCAAAAAAAAAAAAAAAAAGACCGTTAGTAAGCTTAGGCAATTTTACAGGATCATTTTGTTAACCATCAAATCCTGTCTTATATAAACAGTTTTACACAATAGATTTAGGGAGTGGGTTAACAAATTAATTTTGGGAATCTAATATTACTTTGAAAATAAGACATGACAGAGAGTTCAAGAAAACCCCAAATTATGGACAATCTCATGTAGTAACACAGGTGCAAAAATCCTAAATATAACTTTTGTAAATCAAATCCATCAGTGTTAATAAATACATTGTAACCAAACAGCATAGGATATAAGCATGAAGATTTACACTTCACCTAAGGTTCTGGACTATCATGATTGAGAGATTATAGAACAGATTTGAGTAGGAGGGCCATAAAATGCTAGATGAATTGAAGAATGGGGATATTTATATCTGAGACAATTCTGGGACATATCAAGTAGTTTAGACTTAGAAGGATCAGGACTAGCAGAATAAATGCTAGAATTTAAAAAAGGGACAAATTCAGAAATATTTTGGAGAAAGAGTTAAGAAGAACTGGTAAATTATCTTCTAAAAGAAACATGAGGTTTTTTAAAAAAAAATTAATTTTTTTGTGGCTGTTTAATGCAGAGATTCTGTTCTAGCTAGCCTGGGATCCGAAATTAAACAAGTATTTTCCCTACATAAAACCTGAAATAATATAATGTATTGATATAATCATGTAGTTACAAGATCCATACTAGGAAGGAAGCTCACTTAAAAAAACTCACAACACACAAAATAAAATGTATTGCTAGGGACGCTTTTTATAATTTTATAAAATTAGCAGTCAATCCATACGACATGAATGTTACCAGGATACCCCTCAACTGGATTGACCAAGATGGGAGACGTCTTAAGCTCTCATCATTAGTCACTCATGATGAGTTGACAGGCCTTGCTAAAATGCAAACATGGTGATACATGAAGCCATGAGGATTCATGAACACCCCAAACTAACTTAACTGATCAAATTAGCCAACCTATTCTAAAGCACAAGGAAAAGGGAGATGTAAGCAAGAACATCAGAAAGGTTTTTCTGTGTATGGGAAGGGAGATTATTGAGAAGTCAGAGACATTGATCATATGGGGTGTGAGTAGTTTCTTTGTGTTGTTGCCTAGTTTGAACTTGCATTGTAGATCCTTCTTCCTTTTAATTAATTAATACACACTCACTTTGTCTTCTGGTTGGGTATATAAAATAGCATAAAGAGTCTGAATTAGGAATCAGAAGTCAATGCCAATTCTAGCTCAGGCACTAAATTGCTGTAGGACTTCACTTACTCTCTTTATCTCAGCTTTTACTTTTGTAAAATAAGGGCCTTAGACTAGATAAGCAATACCTACTCCAGCTACTCCATTCTATAAGATAGTTAGACACATTTTTAACCTCACAGTCTTTTTTTCGTTGTTGGTATTTTTCTTTCATTTTTAAAAAACACTTTTATCAAGAAAATCACCATTTAAGATTGAAAAGCTGATGATGTTTTTAAGACATATGTTTTCAGGCTCTTTTACAGATTAGCCGTGTATCTTGGTTTACGATGAAAATCTATAGAACCTACATATGCATAAGGCAACATCAGTCTTCATTATCATATTTTGCGCATTATAAAGTCCCAATATTTCTTGTTAGTCATATAATTACATGAGAGATGTTTTTTCCAGAATAACTACATTATCATTGAAATTGTACTAAATTTACAAATATATTTTAGTCTTTAATATATATGTTGTCAAAATTCAGACAGATTAAATTGATAAATATCTTCCTATTGCATCTTTTCATATTTGTGAATTATAAGCAACTGTCAAGCCTCTGGAGTTTTATAAAATTATCATCCTGCTATCAAATATAAAGTTACATTTCTGATACCTTTGCCTGTTCTTATATAGAGAATCACTTACAAGAATACCATTTAGGATATCAAATATTCTTTCAAATAAGATAAAGTTGCAGTAATATGCAGAGGAAAAGTGGAACTAGGATTGCCTGGAACAATGTGACATGCCAGGATATCTGATATCTGGCATATGCTTATGGAATACATCAAAAATCTTCATTTTGAAAACTGTACCTTAACTTTTACATATATTTTTATTAATAGAGGATTTATTGACTAACATTATTTAATACTAAGGGAGGGAAAGATGAAGTGATGAAAGGAAGGGAGGAAGGGAGGAGGGAGGAAGGAAGGAAGCAAGGAAGGTAGGAAGGAAGGATAATTGATGAGTCAGTATTCTCAGAGAAGACAGGGTAACGCTAGCTATATTAATCAGAAAGAAATTTATTAAGACACATAGATAACTCAAAATTGTTGGGATTGCAGAAGAAACAGACTGCAAGAGGTGTTCCATGAATTACTCCTTGTATTACCCCAGAACACACTTGTCAAAATCAGGAAACTGAATCAGAAGGCCACCCCACAGCCACTGACCTCAGAACCTGATCCCTACCAGGAAGTGTACCAGTAAGACAAATGCTCTGTGCTTGCCCTTTATCCCTACATAACCAAGCTCTAAAGCAAAGTTTTCTGTGGGGGCAAAGAAGGCTGAATAGTGTTTGGTGTATTCCTATTACTATTCTTATTATTATTATATTGAAAATGCATGTTTTACAGTGAAGAAAATTAGCAAAATGTGCAGACTTCTCAAAAAAAAAAAATTGGAAGGCACACAAATTAAAATATCCAATATGGAATTTGTTTAACAATCCCAAAGCTTGGAATTTTAAGGATTTATTCTAGAAAGATCTTGCAATCTTGAAGACAGCAGATTTAAACTAGCACATTTGTTCAAAACTTTTAACAAATCTATTTAGAATTTTTTTTTCTTTAAGTTTTCTCTTTTTCCTTCCCTTGAGTTGTTTCCAAGTCATAAAAGAGAGGGAAAAGAGAGAGAGAGGTAATTCTTAATTCTGCAACCTGTTGGAATAAAGTTAAGAATTACTTCTGAGATGTAAGATAGTCATGTCTTATCACCATTTTATTGGCCTTTCTTTTCTTGATTATTTACATAGAAAAATCTGGAAATGATATCATTTTGTGTCCCTCTCCACTGTTCTGGAAGTATTAGTTTCTGATAGCCTATTTCCCAAACTGAGAATTGGTCTTTTTTTTTTTAATTTTTCATAAGAAAAACAATTCTTATCAACATATTACTAAAAATGATTTACTTGACATAATTTATATTTGAGTAACAAAAACCAAAAATAAACAAAAATAAAACGCAGAATTCTTTAATTTCCAGAAGGAAAAAGCATCTATTGATAATTTTTCTAAAAATATATGTTTTCTTTACATTGATGCTAGCTGTTTTCAGGATTCCTGGTGAATCGTGCAAAGGAATTATCATGAAAATCTTGAAAGAACTAGGAAAGGCTGGATTGTTTGGAATATTTTTGTGATAAAAATTTTAAACCAGATTTATGACAATCTAAGTGAAGCTATTTAAAATATTTTTGTTACCTAAAATAATGAGGAACTCAACTAATTTTCTATGGTAGATATTGACACATTCTCTTCTTTGATACAAAGTTAAGCCACATTTCCTAGACCCCTGGAATTTTGAGGAAACCAGCTGACAAATTCTCCCCACTAGAATGTGAGTAGAAGTGACAAGTTCCAAGTTCGGAGTGAAGTGGCTAAGAAATCAGTATGCTTTCTCCACATTCTTTTTGTCTATTGCCTGGGTGCAAAGACTGCAGTGCTGGCCCTAAAGAATGAAACAGAGTCCCTGCCTACTCACACTGGACTGTAAAGTGAGCAATGGGATTATTAGGATTGCTGTTGAAAGCTTTTAACCTAGCCTGCCTGATGTACATCTGTGAACATACTGTGCTTTGGGAGAAAGTAGTCAATATAAACATGTGATCTACATATTCAAGCTGCTTCATATTGGTGCAAAAGTATACTGCAAACTCAAAAGCATTTTACAAATATTATTGCTATTAATACAACAATAAAAATATTAATAGTTACACAAAATTTAGTATTTCAATTGTGTTTGTGCTTGGGATGAAAGTTGAGGAAAGGAATGAACAGACAAGAAAAATCCTATTAAATTTGAATTTTCTGAGAAGTAGTCCATGTTACAGAACCAGAGAAGTTTGGCTTTCAACTATTCTAATAGTTGCATTGATTAAGAAAAATATAGATTTATAAGAAGATGTAATACATAAGTCATAGACAATTTAGAAGATGTAACAAACCTGAATCTTGACCTTGCAGTGTTTCTGTTTTTTTCCTTAATGCACTTTTATTTAATTTAGCTTAGCTATTTTAAAGATCATATTACTCTAGTCAGAAGCAGTGTTTTAGAATTCAGCTGGGTCACAGGAACTTTCTCGCCACTCCATTCTAATTTGCAGTTTTGCTATAATAAAAGCCCTAAATGTATTGCTACTGTCTAGATGTTTTATCTGAAACAAGTGTCCTTTGTAGTCTCAGAGGACTTTTCTATTTTATTTCCAGTAAATCAAAGTCTGTGAAGAGCTTCAGTTCTTATTAAGACATACCCTTCACAGCCCAGTGATTGCCAACTGTGGCAAGCCATTGACAGTTCATTTACATATAAGTGATGACTTCCATCAGGTAGTTGGCTCAAAAACACAATGGACATTTAGAGCATATCCAATATTTCTTGTTCTTTGATGAGCACCAAGTGCCAATTTTTATATAGAAACTGACTATTGAAAAGTGAAGGCTTCTTTTCCATGACCTTACACCGTCTTCTACAGGTCTAAAGTGAAATATTGTCTCTGAACTTAATGTAGGCTCACACCTCTAAAAGACATTCAGTAGCCTTACTTCAGCTTGCTAAAAATCAAGGAGTCAAATGTTGAAAACCTGAAACAAGAACTATCACATTTTATTAAAGGAAAAGTGAACTTCCTCACCCTGTCCCAAACTGTCATAATTGTAACAATTTTTATATTTTTATAAAGTAATTTTAACATTATTAATTTTCTCTTATAAATATATTTACTACTTGAAATAGTGATTATACAACACTCATTAAGAAAAGTTACATTATTTTGTAAGTGCCTTTCATTATAACTCCATGATTTTGCTCCTAATGTTTTTAGAATAGCAGTGGTTGAAATCTAGCCAAATATTTGCTCTAATTGTATTTTAAAAAGGAGCAGGCTGATGACTTGTAATCATGCTTATATTCAACTTGCATAATTTTTTCCTTTTTAAAAAAGTTATGCATTTTCTGCTTTTTTCAGTATATAAACAAACAATGCTTCTATCTTTAAAATAAAATTCAATTGTCAATAAGGAGAATATGAATAATTTAATTTCACATATAAGCCAAATTCTACATTTTAGCTTTAGCTAGCAATCACTTCCTCCCCCCACATCAAATGTTTTTCTGTTACAATTTTCTGGTTAGAGCTTCATCATGGTTTTTAGTTCACCTTGATTTTCGTTTGGGTGAGGCCTGACTTAACATGATTCTTGTAATTGGCTTTTCTAAAAATTGAATAACTTGCATAGATATTCTTACAGTAAACTCAATTGCATAAAAGTAACCCGAGAGTTTTTTGTTTGTTTTAAAACCAAAGAGACTATTACAGAAGTAATTGATGCAAAGTAAAAACTGTGAAAACAATGGGACATTTGTCATGTAGTTCCCAGCTCTTTTCATATCTAGCCTCCATGCTATGCACAGGCTCTCTTCCTTCAATCATTGTTCCTCACTTGTTTCTCTAATTCCATTCAAAATAGAAAGACGGTTAGATGAATGGATCAAATTAAATTCAAGATTCTTAAGAAAACTTTGCTTCAAATTCTTTCAGTATTGGGGCTGGATGAGGTAGCCGAGGTGCGTGGATAATTTCAGGTCAGGAGTTTGAGACCAGCCTAGCAAACATGGTGAGACCCTGTCTCTACTAAAAATACAAAAATTAGCTGGGTGTGGTGGTGGCACATGCCTGTAGTTCCAGCTACTCAGGAGACTGAGGCAGCAGAATCACTTGAATATGGGAGGCGGAGGCTGCAGCGAGCCGAGATTGCGCCACTGCACTCCAGCCTGGGTGACAAAGGCAGACTCCATAACAACAACAACAACAAAAATTATTTCAGTGCTAAGGCAAATCAACTCAGAACTACTGTATATTGCTTCTTACTTTTTTACTTTAGAGTGAGCAATGAGTAGGGAAAAATAATACCATGACTATACCAAATATTAACACAGTTTCAAACAACCATTTCCCAAAAATTTAAGTGATAAAGGACAGTATTGTATACCAGATTCATGAGTTTTAGAAATAAAAAGTTTAAAGTTTCTTTATGTTATTTATTGGTAATGGAACAACATAGATTACAGTCCAATGAAAGGAGTACCTGACACTATGTAGGTTCACTTCATTATGATAAAACAGAAGATCAAATGAATGATGTTCATCCAGAGATACTAGAAATTACAGATGAACTTGTCAAAGTCCTTTATATATAAAACGATTTTTAACCTTTCTTCCTACTGGTACAGAATTGATCTATCTCCAATGTTAACCTTTATCTTTGGGTAGAGAGGTTTCACTATTGTAGGTAATAATATGTTAGTAACATCATTCAACCTTTCATGACTTATAATGTTGTCTCATTTTCCTTTCTCTTATGGATCCGGCCACCAACTTTCCAACAGCCTGAATGTTAGCTCGTTTGAGTATGGGATGTCCATTCACTATAATATAAAACATACAGTTATATTAATATATTTTCAATTAATATGATAGTAATGTATCATGTTTTTAAAATTCTATAAGTTACAGGAACTAATGATGGTTGTGTTAGAATATGCAAAAGATTGGACTTGGCTGGGCTCATTTCCTTCAGGTGTAGCATGTTACTTTTTATATCATGCCAAGAGACTCAAAGTTACTGTTAAGCCAAAGCGTTGAGGGAAGGGATGGGTGAAACTGGTTCAACTAATATACAGAAGACCGTCAGCCCTCTGTATCTATGGATTCCCCAGTAATGAATTCAATAACTATAGATAAAACATATTCAGAAAAAGAAATTTCACAAAGTTCTAAAAAGCACAGCTTGAATTTGCTACACAAGTACTTTGTTGAATCTACATGAATGCAGAGATACGTAGCTATTGTGTTACGTATTATGTGTAACCTAGAGACGATTTCAAGTATTTGAGAAGATGAGTAGAAGTTATATGCAAATACTACCCAATTTTATATAAAGGATTTAAGTGTCTGTGAATTCGCATATTTGAGAGAGATTCTGGAACCGATTTCCTACCAGCACTGAGGGGAAAATCATACTGGAAATAAATTAGATGCAACACGTTTCCTTTTAAGACAAACAGTATTGACTTTTTTACATTACAGTGTAATCAGTTCTGATAATAATATTTAAATCAACATAAACCACTCTTTGTATTGATTACTTGTCTAGATCTATCTTTATGTATAAAATCACTTCCCAATTAATAAATAAAAGGTATAGATTTACTGAGGCCACCATTATACACAGAAATAATTTACAGATAAGGTAGTATATCTTTGCTATTTAGGTCCTATAGTTGTCATTAAACAAAAACCTAACCAGCTGCCAAAAACCAGTTAAAGTTATAAGAACAATAATCAACATGGCTAAAAGGAAATTAATGACTTGAGGTGTTATAAGAACTAAGGTATTGTTGCTGGGTTGATGTAGCTCCATATTGTTATTTGACAAAGAGCAAGGTCTTATAACAAGAAGATTAAATTGGGCCACATTAAAAAAGGATCTGAATAGTCATTTCTCCAAAAAAGATATAAAAATGGACAACAGGTATATGAAAATATACTCAACATCATTAATTATCAGGGAATGCAAATCAAAGCTACAATGAGATATCACTTCAGACTCCTTAGGATGGCTATTATCAAAATGTCTAGAGATAACAAATGTTAGCAAGGGTGTGGAAACAACTTGTACACTGTTGGTGGGAATTTAGATTTGGTGTAACCATTCTAGAAAACAGTATGGAATTTCCTAAAGTATTAAAAATAGAAATACCATAAGATCCAGTAATCTCTCTTCTCAGCATATACCCAAAGGAAATGAAATCACCACTTTGTAGAGATTATCTACACTTCCACATTCACTGAAACATTATTCACAGTAGCCAAGATATGAAAACAACTTTAATATCAAAGGACAAATAAAGAACTATAGCATATATATGCAATGGAATATTATTCAGCCTTAAAAAGAAGGAAATCCTGCCATTTGCCACAATGTGAGTGAATTTAAAGGGCATTAAGTGAAATAAGACAGATAATGAAAGAAAAACTATTGCATGATTTCACTTATATGTGGAATCTGAAAAAAAAGAGTCAAACAGACAGACATAGAGAATAAAATTAGTTACTAGAGGTGGAGGGTGGAGAGGAAATGGGAGCTCACAAAGTAGCAGATGTTTAAGATGAACAGTCTAGAGATATAATGCACAACCTGAAGACCACAGGCAAAAAGACTGCCCCATATTTGGGATTCCCACTAAAGATCTCAGTTGCTGTTGTGGCAAAAAATAAATAAATAAATAAATAAATGGAAACAATGTGAGACAACTGATATGCTAATTTGCTTCACTATAATAACTATTTTACTATTTACACATATCCCATTACATCATCTTTTTTACTTTAATACACACAATAAAACATTTTTTAAAACTGATAAATTAGGCCACAGCAAGAGCATTTGCTAAAGAATTAGTAGTTTTCATTCCTAGTATGATCATAGGGAAAAGCAACCACAAATTAGTGTCCTAATCCTAATTTACTACAGTTACACTAGAAAAGCATGAGATATGCATGCTAGTTCTTGAAATGAGATCTTAGGATAAAATGCTTTCCTATTATGAATTGCTTTGATAATACCAAGCATATATTTCATTTAGCAAAAGGTAAAGTATAATGTTACTCAAAGTAGCTAAAATAGAAAGAAATGTGAAAATAAGGGCCTGAGTTCTTGTTCTTACACATTTCTGAGTGAATCCAGATTTAGTACTCAATCTCAGTTTCTCTACTTTTGAAATTGGAGGTAGCATCTATTTTGTCTGGTTGTTGAAAGGACCCAAAACTATATGTCAAAAGACATATTTGTAATAATACTTCATGAATGTTAACTCTTCAGTTGTCACGAATGTACCACACTAATGCAAGGTGTTAATAATAGGAGAAACTATTAATAGCACTGGGGTGCAGTTGTGAGGGTACATGGGAACACTCTACTTTCCATCAATATTTCTGTAAACCATTATTTCTGTAAAAGTGGAATAATTATAATACTAAAAGCTTATAATTTAAAAACAGACATGTCTGACTCATTGTAAGTATTAAAAAATAGCTGCTGGATTTTCTACCCTATGATATTATAAAATAAGCTTTTTAAAGAAATTTTACTGACAATCTTAATAATGTTATTTCATAAACATTTAAATTAAATAATAATTTCATTTAGGATGGATAAAAATATAAGTACACATAATATATCTTTAATCTTTCAAAGTAAATATTCTTGACATTCATTTTTGTCATATGGCAGAATAGACTCAGAGAACAATCTTTTGATAAAAACAAGTCAAATCCTGAATATTATGTTAAATGTATTTTAACTTCATTGCTAAGCTGGCAGAGAGGGAAGAAAATGCAAAAGCCAAAAACAAAGTGAAATCAGTAACCTTAGTAAATATTTGAAATGCAAGCCAGTTTTTTTGGTTGTAGGTTGGGGATGGAGAATAAAGCATAGGATCCACCCAAAAGAGAGCGTATATCATGAGACCACAGTGGACAGCTGGGGTCTCAGAGGGCTGTTCCATCAGAGTGAGTGGAAATGAGAAAGAGAGAGAGATGTGTGTTGAGGGGTGGAGAGGGTGCAGGAAAGGAAGAAGAGAGGGAAAAATGGAAAGAAAAAATGAAAAAAACCTAAAGAAGGGGATATCAAGGAAATTTGCCTGTTTCCACGAGGCTGAGTAGAGCGATCATAAATAACCCCAAAGGTGGCCCTTGGTTTGGTGTTCCAGTTCATGTCACTTGTGTGATCCAAAAATCTCAAATAACTAAAGTTTGTTGGTCTCCAAGAACAAATGAAAAACCTCTAGAGAGGGAAGTAGGTTCAACAAAGGCCTTTAAAATATGTCATAAAAACATTTTATTAACCCCTACTGTGTTACAACATATTTTTCAATGGAAAAGCAGTACCTATAATATAATACTTGTATTTTAATGTTATATAGATAGAAAAACATGTAAAATTTCAAATATCAAAATGTTAATGATGAGTTTAGTTCTTATTTAGCCTTAGATACATTTTCAATGGAAAATATTATTTATGTAAAAATAGCAATATTAGAAATCTAACTTTCCAGATTTAGAGTGGAATGCATGGTAGAAAGTCATTTTTATTGTAGATAATTAAGAAATAACCAGAAACAACAGTTTTCTTTCTATTTCAATAATTTAAAGAATGGTTTTAAATTGTGAAAATGTTCAAATAAAATAGATAATATGCTGAATACATTATTTATATGCTGGATTTTCAGAAATGGGACATTATTTTTTTCTCAAAGGTTCAAAGTATGATTGTGTCCTATGTTTTCTTTTAAATTATCTACAAATTTTTATATTCACAATTCCATGTTATTATTTTTCATGCAAATTCCCTGACCTACTCAAGGTTATATATTGTTCTACACTATTGGCTACTTCTTGTGAATACTTTAAAATCAATCTTTGTAGAGAAAGTCAGAAAGAAAACAAACACAGAGAGTTTTGCAAAATAAAATAACTATTTAGGTCATTGAGTATCTACTGAGTCCTGTTTGTTTAGATTCATGCTAAGTGCTATGGGGTGATATAAAGGGCACTAGCTGAGACCTTTCTGGGTCTTCATTTCCTAATCAAGAAATAAACAAGAGAGGAAAACACTACAATTATTATGTTACCCATAATAAACTAAAAAAAATAAAGTGAAAGCACTACCTAACATGGTATCTGGCTCTGCACATCAAATTATCATAATCAATATAAAGCAAAATATAGTTCTAGATGGAAATTTAAGTATAGTAAGCCTTCTGTACCTCAATTCAACTAACTGTAGATCTAAAATATTTAGAAAATGCAATAAAAATAACAATACAACAATAAAAACCAAAAATTTTAAAATGCAGTATAACACATATTTAAATGGCATTTCCATTGTATTAGGTATTAAAAATAATCCAGAGATTTAAAGTGTCTCAGATGATATGCATAGATCTTACGCAAATACTACATCATGTTTTATAATAAACTCATGTTTCTTATAAAACATGATGTAGTACTTGCATAAAAACTATGAGCATCTGTGGGTTTTGGTATCCTCAGGAAGTCCCAGAGTCAATTCCCTGTGTATACTAAGCGACTTATGATATGGTTTGGCTGTGTCCCCATCCAAATCTCAACTTGAATTGTATCTACCAGAATTCTTATGTGTTATATAAGAGGGACCTAAGGGGAGGTAACTGAATCACGGGGGCCAGTCTTTCCATGCTGTTCTCATGATAGTGAATAAGTATCACGAGATCTGATGGGTTTATCAGGGGTTTCTTCTTTTGCTTCTTCCTCATTTTCTCTTGCCACCAATGTAAGAAGTGCCCTTCACCTCTTGCCATGATTCTGAGGCCTCCCTAGCCAGGTAGAACTGTTAAGTCCAACTAAACCTCTTTTTTTCTTCCCAGTCTTGGGTATGTCTTTATCAGCAGTGTGAAAACAGACTAATACAGTCAATTGGTACCAATAGAGTGGGACATTCCTGAAAAGATATCCAAAAATGCGGAAGCAACTTTGGAACTGTGTAACACACAGAAGTTGGAACAGTTTGGAGGGCCCAGAAGAAGAAAGGAAAATGTGGGAAAGTTTGAAACTTCCTAGAAACTCGTTGAATGGCTTTGCCCAAAATGCTGATAGCAATATGCACAATAAGGTCCAGGCTGAGGTTGTTTCTAGTGAAGGTGAAGAACTTTTTGGGAACTGGAGTAAAGGTGATACTTGTTATGTTTTAGCAAAGAGACTGGTGGAATTTTGCCCCTGTCCTAGGAATATGTGGAACTTTGAACTTGAGAAAGATGATTTAGGGTATCTGGCTGAAGAAATTTCTAAGAAGCAAAGCATTCAAGAAGTGACTTAGGTACTGTTAAAGGCATTCAGTTTTATAAGGGAAGCAGAGCATAAAAGTTTGGAAAATTTGTAGCATGAGTATGTGATAGAAAAGAAAATCTCATTTTCTGGGAAGAAATTCAAGCCAGCTGCAGAAATATGCATAAGTAGCAAGGAGCCTAATGTTAATCTCCAAGACCATTGGGAAATTTTTTCTAGGCCATGTCAGAGACCTTCATGGCAGCCCCTCCCATCACTGGCCTGGAGGCCCAGGAGGAAAAAGTGGTTTCATGGGCCAGGCCCAGGGTCCCTGTGCTGTGTGCAGCCTAGGAACCTAATGTCCCTGCTGCTCCAGCTGTGGCTGAAAGGGTCCAACACACAGCTTAGGCTTCAGAGGGTGCAAGCTCCAAGCCTTGCAACTTCCAGATGGTGTTGAGCCTGTGGGTGCGCAGAAGTCAAAGATTACATTTTGGGTACTTCCACTAGGTTTCAGAAGATGTATGGAAACTCCTGGAAGCCTAGGAAAAAGTTTGCTGCAGGAGTGAGTCCCTCATGCAGAACCTCTGTTAGGACAGTGCAGAAGGGAAATGTGGGGTTAGAACCCCCACACAGAGTCTCTACTGGGGCACTGCCTAGTGGAGCTGTAAGAAGAGGGCCACCATCCTCCAGAACCCAGAATCGTAGATCCATCAACAGCTTTCATTCTGTGCCTAGAAAAGCTGCAGACACTCAACACCAGCCTGTGAAAGAAGCCAGGAGGGAGGCTGTACCCTGTAAAGCCACAGGGGTGGAGCTGCCCAAGACCATGGGAAACTACCTCTTGCATCAGTGTGACCTGGAGGTGAGACCTGGAGTCAAAGGAGATCATTTTGGAGCTTTAAAATTTGACTTCCCTGCTGGAGTTTGGACCTGCATGGGCCCTATAACCCCTTTGTTTGGGCCAATTTCTCTTATTTGAAATGGCTGTATTTACCCCCCTTGTATCTAGGGAGTAACTAGGTTGCTTTTGATTTTACTGGCCCACAGGTAGAAGGGACTTGCCTTGTCTCAGTTAAGACTTTGGACTGTGAACTTTTGGATTATTGCTGAAATGAGTTAAGACATTGGAGGGCTGTTGGGAAGGCATGATTGGTTTTTGAAATGTGAGGACAGGAGATTTTGAGGGGCCAGGGACAGAACGATACGGTTTGGCCCTTTCCCCACCCAAATCTCAACTTAAATTTATCTCTCAGAATTCCCACATGTTGTGGGAGGGACCCATGGGGAGGTAACTGAATCATGTGGGCCAGTCTTTCCTGTACTATTCTCATGATAGTAAATAAATTTCACAAGATCTGATGGGTTTATCTGGGGTTTCCACTTTTGCTTCTTCCTCATTTTCTCTTGCCACCACCATCTAAGAAATGCCTTTTACCTCCCACCATGATTCTGAGGCCGCCCTAGACATGTGGAACTGTAAGTCCAACTAAACTGCTTTTTTTTCCCCAGTCTCGGGTATGTCTTTATCAGCAGCATAAAAACAGACTAATGCAACTAATGTAGTTATATTTGATGCTAACATATAGCAGAGGTGCAAGCTTGAACATAAGTTTTGTGTATTTTAGAATTTCACAAAGGGGTGCATCCAGAACACTGGTGGAACAAGTCCTCTGGGGACCTCTGACTCACAAACCTGCTTGGGGAAAAACATTTAATAAGAGAAGAGTGAGCTGAGTATTTCAGTCTTGGTCAAATAAGACAATGGCAGTTGGTAGAGTTGGATGATTTTATGTACTCTGGAATGCCTCTTGCTGTTTTGCTTTGATTATCCTCTCTCCTCTTCCTCACCTTTTTGTTCCCTAAGTGGGAAGATTTTGGCCTAAGTTTTGTAAGAGAAGTAACCAGTGGGAAAATGAAAGTAACCAGTGGGAAAATGAAAGTAACGGAAAAGCTCTCCTCTTAAACAATGTCCTGAGTTGCTGAGAGCACAGAGCATCAGGAATCTGGGATCAGGGTAACCATGGCAGAAAGGTCAGGAAAGGGGCTTCTGCCTTCTGCAGGTTGCCTTGAGCCCATGTGGAATCACCACAGCATGGCCTGGACAAGTGCTAGTGACAACAGCAGCAGCAAGACACCTCCATCAGGCTTCTCGAGCTTCAGAGTGACAGCAGCAGACATCACTGCAATGGAGGCAGAGTGAAGTAGGGTGGGTCCGGGAATATGGAATTCCATGTTGCAGCCTAGAATGACATATTTATAAGCCCACACAAGATATCCAAGAAGAATTTGTAGAACTTACTGCAGTTATTTGGGACTGTTTTCATAGACAGAAGTAATTGTGACCATTTTGTGACTATACATGTATCTGCATATACATACGTATGTGGTTATGTAGTTTGGAGATTGTTTTGAAATACTAAACATTTGCTTTCCAGTCCTCACTGCTCCTAGCTCCCAAGTCTATCATCCAGGCAGTAGTAATGGCTTCCTAGGGGGTGACTGAAAACAAATCATCTCATTTTTTATGTTTACCAATTTTAAAATATAAAAAAAGTATAAGTTGCTAATAAATATTGTATTCTGAGTTTTTAAATAATGAGGTCCTTTTTAAAAATAATCTTCAAACATAGAAAACATATAAACATATTTATAAACATATAAACATATTTAATAAACATAGCTATTTAAGTTGAAGTGAATAATTTCTTGTCATTCCATTTATTCACTGGCCTCAAACAGAGAAACTCAAAAACAAAGAAGATAAGTGCATTTCAAGAAGGTTTTAAAACACAAAGCACAAACAATACTTTCAAAAGTAATACTTCTACTGGAATAGTATGGCTTCGTTCAGAATGAATAGCATTCTTAGCATCCAAAATACCAGAACCCGAAGAATTTAACACATAGAGACATATGGTAAAGAAGATCATGTAATGGTTAAGAACCCTTTCCAACCTTAAGGAAATAAAAACTGAACTGGAAGACTCGTGGAGGAACAAAATAGAAGAGATTTATGAGATCCTGAGCTCTTGTAAAACAGCCAGGCACCCCCTCCCATTGTGCCTCACCCTGGAGGAATAGAAAGAGAGAAATTTCAATGATAGAAGTCACATATTGTTTTGGGTAAAATCAGGAGTGCAGGGGTTTTGTTGAAGGGGGCTATAGCAATATCTCTGGGCAGTGTCTAGATGATAGTTCTGCAGCCTTAAATAACAAATCATAGCTCAAGGTGGGATAAGGAGACCTACTGATGCTGCTGAGTTTCCCAAGGGGTATGGAAATTCTGAGAAGCCTGGCTGACTGGAAAAGGTCTAAGGTCAGGATAAGAAGAGAACAGAGTTTATTCATTCAGTTACTGGAATTATAGCAGATATTAAGAATGAATGCCAATTAATGGCTCCTAAGGTCCAGGTGGCATGATTTATGCCACAGAGGAGGCCAGCAAGGAGAAGAGATTGCATTGAAGATGTCGGCATGAAATGAAAGGAAATGAGAGAGCAGGCTTATTATCAATGGGTAGCCAGTCACAGAGTAAGTAATAATAGAGAATGAAATTAGATGACATATATAAATAATAAGACCATCATAAAAAGTCAAAATGCAGCTTATAGAATATTGAAATAAAAGAAGTCTGTCTGATTATCTACAGGAAAATATTTTCTACATGATATACTTCAGTATTAAACTCTATACATTGTGCAACCTGGAAATAAAAGGTTAATCAAAAGTGCTTTCAACTTAGTGAAGAGCAGGGGATAGAAAGGAGCTGACCTAAGTAACTCTGGAAATCAGTGTTTTGATTGGAAACTTGACACTAAAGACAAAATGCACATGGATACAGATGGATATATGTATAAATAATTATAGATATGTTTACAAATATGGGTTAGTAATTATAAATACATTTCCTAGTTCTAGCCTCTGAGAGGACCTGGAAACAGTGACACTTCAGTAGCAATGAGCACATTCAGTTTCTAAATACTGTTTTCCAAGAAAAGAAACCATGATTCCTTGGATAAATGGATGATTCCAGGGCTGGGATAGTAACAATACAAAACATGCCTGCAGAATCGTGTAGTGCCAGCAAGTAAGGAAATGCACAAAAGACAAAAAGATTAGGGACATGTCAAAAAGACACAGGAGCCAACCTGAAATAGCTCACAAACTCTAAAACTGGAACAATTGGAGCAACAACAATAACAAAATAGTATTAGATTAAAATTCCAAGTATAAAAGAAATATACATGCATAAGTATTAGAGTAAATAATAAATAAATGGGGAATAGAATTTTTATTATATAAGAATTTTAAAAGTTTTGGTATATACCCCCACATCCAGAAGAAAACATTAATTCCTGCCCCCTACCCTCACCCTTTGAGTGTGAGCTAGACTTAGTTATATGCTTTCATAAAACAGATTATGTAAAGGGAAGGGGTAGCTTTGTAATGGAGAAATCTGACAAACAAAACTTTGGCCAGGCAATCAAAGTTAATTATCACCAATGATAAGTCATATTGATAGCATGTTCCCACTGATATGATGAGAACACTTCACCTCTGTGATATTCTTTCCAAAATCTTGTAATCCCAATATAAGCTTTAAAAAAATCAGACAAATCAAATTAGAAACATTCTACAAAATACCCAATCAGTAATCCTCAAAACTGTCAAGGTCATGAATACAAGGAAATACTGAGAAACTGTCAAAAGCCAAGATGAGCTTAAGAAGACATGACAAGTAAATACACTATGGAATTTAGAATTGGATGCTGGAATGGAAAAATGACATTAGTGGGAAAACCAGTGAAATCCAAATAAAGTCCAGAGTTTGGTTAATTATAAGGTACCAATGTTAGTTCCTTAGTTTTCATAATTGTACCATAGTTATCTTATAGAGGTTAATAGGAGAAGTGGGTGAGGGAATTCTGTATTATCTTTGTTAAGTCTTCCATAAGTCTAAAATTATTCCAAAATAAAAAGCTTATTTAAAAAGTGGTGCCAACTTTTTTACTATATAGGAAGACTATCACTAGTAACCCAAATATTAAAGCAAAATAATAGAAATACAAGATAAAATATCATAGCTCTCATAAAAGAGTACTGACAGTATTTGTGAAAACCTAGGGTATAGTTTTCAATATGTTTTAGAAACATAGTGGCAAAATACACCATTTATTGCATTTAGAAAGAAAGTTCCCTATTTCAACCCTCTTTCCGAGCTAAATCGGTCTACTCTTACATGATCCTACCTCCAAAACTTCCCATATCTATTTTCATTGAATGCTTTCATCCTGCTTGCTCCATTGCCTGTTTCTTGGCCATCCTTCAACAGCAGGTTCAAGTTCATGTCTGCTTGATGAATTCCCAGGCATTAGTAACAACTTTGTCTTCTAAATTCTCTAATCTTTTTACACTATGTCAATGTTTACCACTTTTAATACTATATTTTTCATTGTCCTCAAAAAGAGAGTGGAAAGTCCATTAGCTTAGAAAATACAAAGCAGCAAAAAGAACTAAACCAAACAAAATAAACAAACAGAAGAAGCTACAAGAAGATTTAGGGTAGGTATTAATATCTGCAACTTACTCTAAAAAGCATTAACAAAAAAGATATGGTTTGATGGATGGATGGCAGAATGGATGTGTTCCTCAAAAAGTTCTTTCAAATTTCCTGTATTATGTTCACAATAAAATGCTGGGGGAAAAATGAAAGAAGTTCAAAAATATTTGAAATAATTGTATATTTTGTCAATAGGAAAACAGGATTTGAAAAACTAATAATGACTAGCAATGAGACAAACTAATAAAACTAACACTGAGAATAATAACTGCCATTTAATGTACTTAATTCTGTGCCAGGCACTGTGCTGAGTGCTATACTTATATTGTCTCAATTTTTCTGTTTACAAATACCTGATTCTATCACTACTATTATGAGAAACTAAGACTCCTATTAGTAACATGTTTCATTGACCTGTAGGCAAGTCTTGATCCATGTACAATTTCAGAGATTTTTACAACAACTCATTGGAAATCATAGCACTATTTACATCACTCATTTTTAAGGAGTTTCATGCTACATTATATTGTTGTTTGCCTTATTATATCTATTCCCTGTATAAAAACAAAACACCAATAATTCACTTCAAAACAGAGGTAATTCACTTCCCTATATCACTACACTAAACGCTAGGAGAGTATCTATCTTATAAATAAATGAATGTTTAGTAAATATTTGATAATGCTTATTTTGTTTTACAGAAATTATATCATACTATTCAAATTTTGATTTATTCACTCAAGAGGAATTTCTTGAAATCCATCCAAGCCAACTAGTGTAGCTCTAATTCATTAAGTTGTACATAGTATTCTATGATATGAATGGGCCATAATACTCCTCTACTGAGTAATATTTTCTTTGTTTTTGAGTTTTACCAACTAAAAATAATGCTACAATAAACATGGTTGTTTATTCACTATGCTCTTATTTCCATATGATAGATTTCCAATATGAAGTTCTGAGTCAAAAGTATGTATCATATTAATTTGAATACATATTGCTAAGTTGCTATCTAAAACCCTATGAAAGTCATATTTTTACCAGCAATGTGGAAAAGTGCTGTTTTGCTTATTTATGTCCCAGCCAGCAAGAGAAGTTATTGCTTTATTTTCCTTTGCTTTAATTTTGGCCAGTCTAAAAGCTATTAACTTCACTGTGTTTCTTCACCTACTAGTGATTTTGAGCATCTTTGCATGTATTTGATAGCTGTTGCATTTTTGCTTTGTGAATGGCTCCTCAATATCTTTTGCCTATTTTACTATTAGATTGTCCCCTTGTTCTCTATTTTAAACAGCACGTTGTATCAAACCTCTGCCTTCTAAAGTACAATTCCCCTTCAAATTATTTTTATAGATTTGTTTATATTACTTTTTCAGATAAAAGTTTTGAAATTTGTATAAAAACAAAGTCCTTTATCTTCTCTTTTATATTCTTTATTAAGAATATCTTTCCTGTTCCTAAACTGAATATGTAGCTCTCTAGATTGGCTTCCAGAGTTTTTATTAATTAAATGATTAATTATTTGGGATTTGTTGAATTTTTTCAATTACTTCTTTTAGCATTCAGTGGTAATATTATATGATCATCCTTCTTAAACATATTGCTGTTATAAACTATGACAATAGAATTCTTAATATGGTATCATTCTAAAATAGAATGTATTTGGCCTTAGTATATCCTTCAACAGATGGCTGGACAACTTAACTTTTCTCCACATACTCAGTACTCATGACTGCTAAGGCCAAGACTATCCAACCATTTCCACCTTGTTAGAAACCTTTGGTTCCTTCAAGCCCAATTATAACAAATGCAGTTTCAGTTAAGAGCTCTGCAGCCAGGTTTATATAAAAGTGGCTGGGGCTGTTTGTATTACCTGGATCTTATTCTCTGCCAGTAGCTAAGAGGTGAGGCTTCCAAGAAGCAAGGACATAAGAGATGAAAATACAAGAGTAATTTCAGGGTTTTCAATTTGAAATTCATTATATTTCTTTTTTTGAGGCTTTAAGGGAAATGATTGGAAAATACAGGGTAATAAAAGCTAAAGACATTAAAGTCAATGTGAAAGGCACAAATACATTTATTTTTTTGAGATGGAGTGTTGCTCTGTTTCCCAGGCTGGAGTGCAATGGTGGGATCACAGCTCACTGCAACCTCTCTCTACCTCCCGGGTTCAAGTGATTCTCCCACCTCAGCCTCCTGAGTAAATAAGATTACAGGCACACGTCATTATGCCTAGGTAATTTTTGTATTTTTTGTAGAGATGGGGTTTCACCACGTTGGCCAGGCCAGTCTTGAACTCCAGACCTCAGGTGATCCTCCTGCCTTGGCCTCCGAAAGTGCCGGGATTACAGGCGTGAGCCACCTTGCCTGGCCAGCACAAATACAATTCTCTGAGCTCACCAAGCTCCTAACATTCCAAACAAATATATGAGATTAACATAAGGAAGAGGCCCACCTAAAAAAGACATTTTTAAAACCTTAAAAAAAGTGTACAAATGCATTTTACCCCAAATGTTCTACATTACTTGGTATACTCCTTAACCTTCATTTGTTTTACAGCTTGTCATAAAAGTGGAATAGCGTTACTATGATGATCTACCAGAAAATTCTCAAACAAGTGCTTAATTATTTACTTCATTTTAACTATGTTAGGACAACAGCAGTGAAGATTTGAATTGCCAAATCTCCTGAGAAGAAATAATCATAAGAAAATTAAACAAGTATTCTGATATATGTGTGCAATGAGAAAGAGTAAAGAAGGTTTAAACCATCTGTGCTTATAGTCTTTTGGGTTCTAACTGAATCCGAATGATCTTAACAGGATTTAGATAACAACCCTTAAGAGATAAACTTTGCAAAGCAATATCTCACCAGAAAGTGATAAAAATCTGGCAATACTTTAAAAAATATTTATTTATTCTTATTTATTAATTTAGGAGACAGGGTCTCACTCTGTAGCTCAGTCTGGAGTGCAGTGGCACAATCACGGCTCACTGCAGTCTTAGTCTCCTGGGTTCGAGGGATCTTCCCACCTTAGCCTCCCAGGTAGTTGGGACTACAGGCTGGGGCAACCACATCTGGAAAATTTTTTTTATTTTTGTAGAGACAGGGTTTCCCTATGTTTCTCAGGCTGGTCTCAAGCTCCTGCCCTGAGGCAATCCTCCTGCCCTAGCCTCCCAAAGTGTTGGAATTACAGGCGTGAACCACCACACCCTGCCTGTTGTAACATTTTTAGCATACAGTTTATGAGCATGAACATTGGAATTAGTATGACCAGAGTTCAAATACTAGCACTTTTACTTAACACCTCAATGATCTTAAGAAAGATGACCTTGCATTTCTTCATCTGTAAAATGAAAACAACAGAACTTACTTTCAAGGATTAGTATAGGAATTTAAAAATATACGTAAAGCACTTGATTTGGATTTGAATGTATAATGATTTCTCAATAAACTTTAGCTGTTATTACACACACACACACACACACACACACACACACAAAACCTAACATATATAGGGGTTATTGAGTTTTTGTAAAAACAGTGTGTTTGCTATGTGAATGCACTTACAGACAAGCAAACAACCTTCTCTTCTAGTGAACCAACCACCAAGTTGTTTCCTCTAACTTCCCTGTAGATACGTTTCCCTGTAGATACATTTCCCTGTAGATACGTTTCTGTATCTTCTGACGTGTCTATATTCAGATGTGTAGACCACAGAAATACATAATTCTCCTTACACTCTGATAGGTTTCCAACACACAACCCTACTCTTCCACCTACACACACAGCCCACATTACATTCTAGCAAATATGTATTTTTATTTTGTTAATTCTTTATAGATAAATCGGATAAATCTCTCTGGTGTATCTAAGAGATAACCAACACACAGCACAGTCTTTTCACCTTCCCACCCTTCCCTTCTTATATGAGCATGACTGAAAATATTGTAAGACTCAATCAGGGGAATTTCTCTAATTTCCTTCTCTTTAGACTTAGAAGTTAGGCAATGACAACTTCAAAGTAAACATAGTTGTTAAGGTGAGTATGTAATGCCTTACAGAACAGTGTCTACATCTATGGAAGGTCTTGGAACAGGATGTGTTTATAGGGTAAATATGCTCAGAGTTGTAAATTACCACCAGATGTCACCATTTGTAACAGGTAAGCAAATATGGGGCAACTTTCTACTGCCAAAATGCTCTGATGTCTAAGCACTTGTCCCAGGCCTGAGAAACACCTAATCAGCTCTGCCTGTGATCCACTGCCACACTGGAAACAAATAATGAAGTTCATCTCCAATGTAATACTGAGGCTGGCTCTGAGTGTCCTCTGATCAGGATGGGAAAACCCACTTGTTTTCACCAATAAGTACTTTGTTTATTAACTGTCCACCTCCAAAGGGCTGAAGCACAACTGCAGTGTGCTATGTAATAGTCCAGAAGGTTTAAGAACAAGTTAAGGTCACATAGACAATAATTGGCAGGATGGAGGTACAGATGCACATTGGGTTTTCTGACCATAACATTTGTTTAATTTGCATTAAATTGAGCAATCTTTCAAAGTGAGGATTGTTTCTTAAATTTCCCAGTTATGACTTTGAAGTTTTTTTCTTATTAACAAACTAACTTTAATAAAATCAATTTGTAATACTCTCAATCGCACCTCTTTTTTTTAATTCTATTGTTATAATTTCTTGGTTTTGAGGGACAACATTAGTGGTGTTACATCCTAGAATTTTCATCACTTGGCTTCTACTATACTGGTAGTAAAGATTTTACATATAATATCCATTATACCATATCTGAATGGCACGTGAACATTGTGTAACAGTCCAGTTTCATGCCTGAGATGATTTATCATGCAATCTGTGTCTATAAGACATAATAAGCAGAATAATTAAGTGATGCTTCTCGGAAACACTGAAAAAATCAAGACCTTGTGTTAAATCCTCTGAAAGAAAATCTTGAACAAACTGATATTGTGAAAGCAAATGCAGTCACTAAATGTAGAAAGTTTAAAAAAATACTCTGGATTTTATTTTGTGTCATGCACTAGTGAAATCACTTTATATGTTGTTTTATTTTTTAAAATCACTACCCTCACATAACACCTACAATTATAATCTCGAATTTTATGCATGAGGAAACTGAGGCATAGAAATTTCAAGTAAATTTCTCACAGTCACATGGCTAGTAAACTCCATGACTGGACTTCAAACCCAGGTAGTGTAAGTGGGGTGTCCAACTCCAATAGCAACAATAACACCAATGAATCAGACATCATAGAAGCACTTTACTTGTATTTTCTCATTTAACCGTGACACCAAACCTGTAAGATGTTACTACTGTAATTCTCATTTTAAGAAAGAGAAAACAAACCTTAACAGTGGATAAATAACTTGTACAATATATCATATTTAATGGATGGCTGTTCAGTATTTGAATCTAGCTAGTCAACAGACTATAATTTTGTCTATTAAGTGAATGTAAATTACCTGCATAAATATTTAATTCAGGTATATATGTATATTTTATACAAATATTTTTTCATTATTGACATTATAATCTTAGGCCCATGAGTTAAAAAATAAAATGGTTATACAAGCATTTATAAATATTTTCTATTCATGGATATTGACTCTGTCATGGATGTTGTGGGTTGACTCCTCACTTCTGGCCACCTTTTAGATCTAGAGCACCTAGATATTTTAAAACCTATTTCTGAGAGGCCCTTGGAACTAAAACTCTGGATGTTAATTACTTTCCACCAATTAGCTACACTCAAGATTCAGAAGACAGAAATAGGTGGAAACCTTTTTTCTGCCCTCACTTTTTCTTTTAGTTCTTCTTGCAGGCAAGGTCAAAGAAAGGTGAGTTTTTTCTGCTTTAGTGTTACAAAGGCTGTTATCTAAAACAGAAGCATTTGCAGTAGCAGTAGCAGCATGAGCAATGGCAGCAGCAATGGCATCTTCTTGATTTCATATCCTGATTTTGTGGATTCCCACCTGGAGTATATTCTTGAATTCATAACTCCAATCCAATGTTAGACACCAAGGTGGTAGTACCCTTAATAGGTCATCTCCTTAGTGTTCTGAGCCATTTATGGAAGCCCAAATTAGAAACCATTCCTTCAGCCCTTTAACAATTTTTTTTAAGTACTTAATTATTGTATCCTATCCATTTATTTGTAACATTTCTAATGTGTATTTCCTGCCCTGGGTTTTGACTGCTGCAGTATTCATTGTTTAAACTGCATTACTGCTGCCTGCTAGAAGTTCTCATAGCTAATGCCTTTTAGAGATTGTATTGCCACCTTATTTTACAGTTTTGTCTCTTCTTCATCCCATCCCCCTTTTCTCAGTCACTTCATCAGTTCACTACTCCAAAATCATCTTTGAAAACCATTTTGACAGCCAAGCCTAACAAACCCAAAAATGGTAACATTCCAGTTTAGGAATGTTATTTGAAAGAAAAGAAAATTCTAGTAATAGAATGTTCAGACTTTTATTTGTTGTAAGACATTTAAAATAATAATGTCATTAATGAAAGGAAGTTTTGTTTGTTTGCTTTTCTGTTTTCTGGTGTATTTATATTGGGACACATGTCCTGAGACCTAGCTCCCAACTCTTGCCAACCTTGACCTTACACTTACCTTTTACCACTGTTTACATGCTTTGCTGCTGTTGCTGCTTGACTCTTGTCCTGAACATTATGTTTCTAAAAAGGTGTTTAGGTGCTTTTACCTGATACTTGGCTTTTGCCATAAAATATAATTGTCTTCAAGAAGTGTATAAAAACCAGAGGACAAGATTATGCCAAGTTCCTTGCCTCTGCCGCAATTTCACACACAGCCTAAATATTGAGAATCCCATTTTAGTTTGTTTGTTTGCATATGTGTGGAGGATATTCTTTATTAGCAAAATTTAACAGAGAAGTAGCCATTAAGGTAGTCTCAAATCCATTCAGTTAAATAGCTCAGTAACTTCATAACAAAGAATACATATTGGTATTGAAGTACCTTGCTTAATTTGTACTCAGCTGCATACTAAAATAAATACCATACATATTTATACGTGATGGCTATTGGGAAGAATATCGGAAGGGTAAACAACATTTGGGAAAACCAACAGCGATTTGTTTCTTTGTACCTGACCAAAACTATGTTCAGCTGGTATTTGTGCTACTACATAGATAGGTGCCTACAGGCCGTCTTATATTTCTGTTCTTGGAGTCTTTCTCTGTAGAAGGAAGGGAGGAAGCAGAGAGATCAAGAACTACATCTAAGTCTCAAACACCACGGTC
Source organism: Cacajao melanocephalus (assembly GCA_963573385.1). Taxonomy (NCBI): domain Eukaryota; kingdom Metazoa; phylum Chordata; class Mammalia; order Primates; family Pitheciidae; genus Cacajao; species Cacajao melanocephalus. Next base: position 17,576 of record CAUYLG010044202.1, on the reverse strand, counting down.
AAATCAGAGAAGTCTAACACAAAGGAAAGTCCATATCACCAGGAACTGGGTTAGTTTCTACTCTTTGTTTCTGGATGACAATTAGGAAGAGGTTTGTAAAAACATATGTTTATGTGTAGTAAACAATTTCTACTCTCAAAGTTTTTTAAAAATTAGTTTGAAAAATTAATCAGGTTAATGTATTTCTGTGGAAAAAACGAGCACTTTTTGTTATTTGGTTTATTTCCAGATCTTTTACAAAAATATGAACCAAAATTCTCTCGCTATTTTCTTGCTACTGTTTTTCCTAAATATTTCAATTTAATTCCTTGATTCTTCTTCCCAGTTTGTATTTCTTCAAATTCAGATTGGAAGTATGAAATTTTCTTAAAAAACAGAATTGGCTGCTTCAAGGTTATTTTGATTTAAACTTACAAATAATCATTTGATGAAATGAACAAATGTCTATTCAATTTTCACTGATAAGGCCAGAAGGGGAATACTCAGGTATTTTGTTTCCAATGATTTATTATAAAATTTTACAAAATATTAAAATCATGGAAGAATTATACAAAGAAAACCACCTAAATTTTATGATTGATATTTTGCTTTATTTTCTTTATCATGTATCTCTCCATCTATTTGCTCTGTTTTGGAATTTTATAACCACCTCAAAAGAGGAATCAGGTGAAAAAGAAAGAGCATGATTTAATAGAAATATTCCCACCCCACACTTAATATTGTTTTCATAGATTTTGTTTTTGCTTTTTGCTATACAAATTACTATAAAAATTTGGAAAATGTTTTAAGTGAACCCTGGGATTTTGTGACTCAGATCTCAATATTTTCTGCAGGTTTTCCCACGTTTTCAATAAAGTAGGGTTTGTTGAGAAGTAGAGAAGAAAGGGTTATCATTGACTATCAGACTAACATATAAAACTCCTTACATACCATCACTCTGCCCTCAATTTTTAAATAATGGGGTTTTATAAAAAGACTGAATAAAGGACTCTAAAGAGATAAACTACAGAGAGATACAAGATGCTATTGCCAAAAACCAGATAGCATTCAATTATTTTTTAAAGGCATTCTTATCACATCTCCTCCTAATATTAGCTTTCTCAATAAACAATAGCCTGCTGCAATATTGCCAGAGTTGCCCAGCTGAGATGACAATGTGCACTGACAGATGATTGGGATCATCCGAAACTGTTGATGTTATTCACAAATGGCACTCACTGGTCCTTTAGTTTAGGAGATTATTCTATGACTCTAACATGAAACCAGATTAATATTTATGTGATGAGAAAGATAAGAAATGCATTTTTCTGCAATAAAAAAATAACATATTTCGTGGGTCTATTTTCAGCTACTAACTTTTATCTAATTGAGTCTGATATGTACATAGGATAATGAGCACACAAATCTTTCTGCTTTTTGAAAAGGCTTTAAATCTTGTATGTCTATTCAAGACCTTGATTTAGGCTTTCAGATTATATTTGCTTTAAATGAAGGAAAAACCGGCACAGCAAAAATATCTACGATTTAATATAATAAAGCAACCATTCATACTGGGTTATGTCAACCTCTGGTTTTTAGAAATATGAATTACTTGGTCACATAAAGCTACTGGGTCAAATTAACGTTTATAATAATATTTTATACACCATTGTTTTTCTCCAGATACAAAAAGTTCTAGCTTTAAAGCAAAAAATAAATCATTACTTTATCTAATTAAAAAGTATATATTTAATATTTTTTGAAACGTTGGCCAAATTGATAGTATTGAATCAACTAAGCTTCTGAAAAAAATTAAATTTTATTTAGGTGCTAGAACTGAAGTATGGCATATTGAAATCTTTGTAACATGATGATATTTTTAATTCAAGACATACAGCAATTATTAGCTTATGATAAAACATTTCTGAACATTATCTGTAACACCCTGAAAGGTCTGGCTGCTTCCTATCTTACTAGTCTCATCTGGAATGATGTTTTCAGGATTTCCAGGTGAGTCAACTCTCTAATTTCCTCCTACCTTATTGAGCTACTTCTTCTTGATATTTTAAAGATTCTCTCTTTTCTCTGTTCTGGAATCATATTCTGAGCCTCAAACTGTCCTCTGCCTTTATCACTCCCTTTATGTTCTCATCCAGTCCTGCATCTTTAAATATCATGAATTTGTTAATGTTTATCAAATTTATGTTTCCAGTCTGAATGCCTCCTAAGCTCCAGATTTGGTGGTGAAAGGGATCCTACTGCATATCCGGAAAATGTGGACCCTATCAGGGATGTGATACACTGGCAAAAGCAGACTCTATATGTCTCCTCCCAATTTTGCATTCAGAGACATGTATGTAGCTTGAAACCAGCCATATTGTGAGTAGTTAGCCTGTAAAAATCAGCAAATGCATGCTAAAAATCCTCACCTGCCCTTCCAGAGCTAAGTTAGCAGCACACAACTGCCTATCATGTCCTGAAGAGGCCTGATATTGTTTGGTTGTGTCTTCACTCAAATCTCATCTTGAATTGTAGCTCCGATAATTCTCTCATGTTGTGGGAGGGACCAACTGGGAGATAATTGAGTCATGGGGATGGTTTCCCCCATATTGCTCTTGTGGTGGTCAATAAGTCTCACAAGATCTGATGGCTTTATAAGAGGAAACCCCTTTCACTTGGTTTTCATTCTCTTGTCTTGTCTGCCACCATGGGAGATGTGCCTTTCATCTTCTGCCAAGATTGTGAGGCCTCCCCAGCTACAAGGAACTGTGAGTCAGTTAAACCTCTCCTCTTTCTTTTGTAAATTGCCCAGTCTTGGCTTTGTCTTTATTAGCAGTGTGTAAACGGACTAACACAGTACCAGTAGAGTGGGGAGCTGCTGAAAAGATACCAGAAAATGTGGAAGCAACTTTAAAACCAGGTAACAGGCAGAAGTTGGAACAGTTTGGAGGGCTCAGAAAAAGACAGGAAGATGTGCAAAAGTTTGGAACTCCCTAGAGACTTGTTGAATGGCTTGGACCAAAATGCTGATAATAATATAGACAATGAAATCCAGGCTGAGGTGGAACTTTTTTGGAACTGAAGCAATCTGATTCTTATGTTTTAGCAAAGAGACTAGTGGCATTTTGTCCCTGCCCTTTTTTGAGATTTGTCTTTGAATTTGAGAGCGATAATTTAGGGTATCTGGCGGAATAAGTTTCTAAGCAACAAAGCATTCAAGTTGTGACTTGGGTGCTGTTAAAGGCATTCACTTTTACAAGAGAAGCAGAGCATAAAAGTTTGTAAAATTTGCAGCCTGACAATGTGATAGGAAAGAAAATCACATTTTCTGAGGAGAAATTCAAGCTGGCTGCAGAAATTTGCATAAGTAACAAGGAGCTAAATGTTAATCCCAAGACAATGGGGAAAATGTCTCCAGGGCATATCAAAGACCTTTGTGACAGCCCCTCCGTTACAAGCCTGGAGGCCTAGGAGAAAAAAATGGTTTTGTAGGCTGGGCCTGGGGTCCCTCTTCTGTGTGCAGTCTAGGGACTTGATGCCCTGCATCTCAGCTGTTCCAGCTGTCACTAAAAGGGGCCAAGGTACAGCTTGGGCCACAGCTTCAGAGGGTGCAAGTCCCAAGCTTTGGCAGCTTCCACGTGGCGTTGAGCCTCTGGGTATACAGAAGTCAAGAACCGAGGTTTGGGAACCTCTGCCTAAATTTCAGAGGATATATGGAAACACCTGGATGTCCAGGCAGAAGTTTGCTGCAGGGGAAGATGCTCATGGAGAACCTCTGCTAGGGCAGTGCACTAGGGAAATATGGGGTGGGTGCCCCTGCACAGAGTCCCCATTGGGGCACTGCCTTGTAGAGCTGTGAGAAGAGGGCCCCCATTCTCCAGATCCCAGAATGGCAGATTCACCAACAGCTTGCACCCCGCACCTGGAAAATGCACAGTCCCTCAATGCCAGCCTGTGAAAGAAACCAGGGGAGAGGTTGTACCCCACAAAGCCACAGAAGTGGAGCTGCCCAAGACCATGGGAACCCACCTCTTGCAACAGCATGACCCGGATGTGAGACATAGAGTCAAAGGAGATCATTTTGGAGCTTTAAGATTTAACTGCCCTGCTGAATTTCAGACTTGCATGGAGTCTTTAGCCTTTGTTTTGGTCACTGTCTTCCATTTGGAATGGCTATATTTACCCAATGCCTGTACCCCCATTATATCTAAGAAGTAACTAACTTGCTTTTGATTTTACAGGCTCATAGGTGGAAGAGATTTCCCTTTTCTTAGATGAGACTTTGGACTGTGGACTTTTGAGTTAATGCTGAAATCAGTTAAGACTTTGGAGAATGACTGCGATGGCATGATTGGTTTTAAAATGTGAGGACATGAGATTTGGAAGGGGCCAAGTATAGAATCACAGGGTTTGTATGTTTTCTCACCCAAATCTCATCTTGAATTGTAGTTCCAGTAATTCCCTCATGTTGTGGAAGGAACCAAGTGAGAGATAATTGAATCATGGGCTGCTCCCCCATACTGTTCTCATAGTGATGAATAAGTCTCATGAGATCTGATGGTTTTATAAGGGAAAATCCCTTTCACTTGCTTTTCATTCTCTTCTGTTGTCTGCCACCATGTGAAATGTGTCTTTCATCTTCTACCATGATTATGAGGCTGCCCCAGACACATGGAAATGTGAGTCCATTAAACCTCTTTCTTTTGTAAATTGCCCAGTCTCAGATACGTTGAAAATGGACTAATACAAGGCCCAAGAAAACCAGAACCAAGAAGATCTTGAATAATGAACATGCTCTTCTGTGTGTGTGTGTGTGAAAAGATTATTGTATTAGCAATTCCTTTAAAGCTATTCCTTAAATCCATTCCTTCAGTTTATTAGAAGTAACCCTATATATACAAAATCCCAAATCTATATTGACAGCTCAATTTAGTGGCCCAGAGGTATATAACCTATTCTTTGAGATGGAATTACAAAGTTATGGCAATATGTGAAGTCAAGGAAACTAATCTAATTACTTTTAGGAAAAGTTTGCTCATAATTATTTTCTAGACTAAGAATCTCATAATACTGATGCTTCTAATCTATCTCTGATCCATATGCTTATATTGGGGGAGATACTAAACACGAACTGGCCATATTCTCTCTTCTGGAAGAAGAGGGTCAATTAGCTGTTGGTAGCCACTTTGGAAAGTCATCTTTATATATCCTGTCTGACACTGCTGCTGTAAAAACCTATGTGTTATGAGACGGAGGAAATCAGATATCAGGAAAGAGAATAAAGTAAATATCCAAAGAACAAGAATGCTAAGAGATCCTACAGTCCAGGAATGGGAGAGAAAGAGAGCCAATTGATATTCTACAGCCCCAAATCCTATGCAGCATGGTTTTATTAGGTTTCACATGCTTCTGTTCTGTTTAATTGGGCTTCACAGGCTTCCATTCTGTTCTCAAATGAATACCACTTTTGCTCAGAAGTTCTTACTATTAATAATATTACCTAAGGTTTAGTTGAAAAAAGAAAGCTTTCTTAAGATCCAGACTTGGTATTTAATTGACCTCTTGCAATCTCTGCTTAGATGTGTAACAGTCATGTCAAAATTCACATGTCTAAAACTGAACTCCTGAATTTCCTCCAAAGGCGCTTCATTCATGTTTCATCTTCTCAACTGAGTAAATTTCTGTATCTTGTTCAGGCTAAAACTATTTGACTTTGATTCCTTTTCTCTCACATAACTGTATCCAACATCATAGAATGTCCTGCCGACTCTATCTTCTGAATAGTATATTCCAAGTCTGCACACTTCTTATCATCTTCATTGTCACCAACTTTTTCTAAGCTTTTATTGCATCCTGCTTGGATTATTGCAATAGCCCTTAATAGTCCCTGTTTCTGTCTCTTTCTCTCCCCTCAGTCTATTTTCTACACAGCAGCCAGATTGAACCATGTCATTCTTCTGATCAACATGCCATTAAGCTTCCAATTTCTCTCAGGCTAAAAGCCAAACACCCCTCATAATGGCATCTCCTCTTTCGCTGTCTAACCTCACCTCCAACTATTCACTTCCTTATTGACTTTTTTCCAACTAAATAGGCTTCTCTGCTCTTCCTGACACTCTCCTCTCAGGCCCTTTGCCTTTGCTTTTCACTCTGCTTCCCAGGATTTCTCCTCAGTTATCCACCTGGCTCTATTACTAACCTTCAGGTCTTTGCTCAAATGTCAACTTCTGAGTACAGTTTTCCCTATCATTCCATTTAAACTAAAGTATCACCTACCTCTGGGATGCCCTATCCCTCTTCTATCTTTTTCCTCCACAGTATTTATTTATTTTTATTTTTTTTTAGATGGAGTTTAGATGGGCTCTTGTTGCCCATGCTGGAGTGCAATGGCATGATCTTGGCTCACTGCCACCTCCGCCTCCTGGGTTCAAGTCAGTCTCCTACCTCAGCCTCCCAAGTAGCTGAGATTACAAGCTTGTGCCACCACGTCCAGCTAATTTTCTATTTTTAGTAGAAACCAGGCTTCACCATGTTGGTCAGGCTGGTCTCAAACTCCTGACCTCATATGATCCACCACCCACCTTGGCCTCCCAAAGTACTGGGATTACAGGCGTGAGCTACTGCTCCCGGCCCTCTGTAGTATTTAGAAGCACTTACCATAACATGCATTTTATTCATTTCTTATTTTTTTCTTTCTCTCTACCAGAATAAAAACTCTTTGCTGGCAGGGATTTTTGACTACTGAGATCATAGCTGTTTCCCATATTTCTAGAATGGTGCCTGGAATATAGTAGATGCTCAATAAACCCTTGAATAAATAAATGAATGAATTCATATAATAAAAATACTTGTGGGGGTGCAGTTGGGGAAATGTCTGAATTACATAAACTATTTGTCTCCACTGCCCTATTTCAGTGGAATATTGCCAACTCTTTGCTCTGCTTTGTTCTATTTAGATTCTGCATCTGTGTAGATTTCTCTTCCAAAATTTGGAGATGTATAGTAATTTAGTCAGTGAAAGGGTTGTTTCCATGGATGCTTTGTAAACTGATTATAATGAAATTGGCACTGGGTCCTAGTTTTAATATGACACCATGGCATATTATAATTCTAATTTTCAATCTAAAGTTTCTCTAGTAGCAGAATAAGTACTTTCCCTGGTCATTTTTTTTCCTGCAGAACTTAGATGAAAAGCTCATATTGTATTTGGCATCTGATCACTCATAGCAATCTTCTCAGATAAAAACACAATGTCAGTGAGAAGAAAGGAAAAACCTCCTGCTGAATAGAAGGGAATAATCCCTTGTAAAACTGTCTCTGGATGCTAATGAGCCAACAATAAAGGCCCTACTTTGTAATTGTTTTGAGTGATATTGTTCACATTAAATTTCAGTGATGCCAAAGGCAGAATCACCCTGAGGATCTGATGTATCAGTTAGAATAATGACACAGATTCAAGCTCATCAATTTTGCTAATGGTTGGTGCATCTATTTTAGATCAGCAAGGAGAAACAAAAACTTAAGTTTTATTTTTAATCTTATTCTGACATTATTGATCATATTCTTTAGCAAAGAAAAAAGAAAAATTACATTGAGTCATCAATACCCTGAAACATGCACAAACACATCCCTAAAAGATAACACCAGAATTAAAAGTGTATGAAGTCTCCCAACCTGTCCACAGGCTGAAATAATAACACTGTGTTTGTCTTCAATTTTTTGTGTCCTCATACGCTAAGATTTTGAAGTCTGGTTAGATTGGTAATTGCTTCCATTGCCATATATAGACACTTCAAATAATGATATAGGTGATACAAACTGGGACAAAATGCATAGTCAATATATTTTGACTTTCTCCAAAATCTAGGAAACTTAGGTAATATCTAGTTATTAAATAATGTTTTAAATCATACATAAAAAACAAATACCTTAATGGCTCTCTAAGGATAATATGGATTCCAACAGGCACTACGATTTTATACCACATGAATGTGATACTAGATCAGGTAGACAGCATTTTGGCATATGCAATAAACCACATTTAACACAATTCTGTTTTTAAGGGTACAATTAAGTTATGTCACAGACTAAGTAGCTCATTCCAGAAATTTTAGAATCTTCAGCTACAAAATCTAATATTACATTTGAAAGACAATATCTCTTTGGTAAACTGTCTTCTGAAGGGATAAGCTAAGGTCCTCTATAATTAATCTGCGTATTCTCTGTAGAATATTCCAGAGCATATCTTTTATTAGATATTCTTATAAAATTACATTTTCTGTGAATGTGAAAATCATGGAGGACAGATGATAAAACGTATATCTTCTAATGAAATTTGAGACTTGAGAATAACATTAGAGATTATCTTACTGTAATTTCTTTTAATATTACAGTTAAGACACTGAGATTTAGTAAAGCAAAGTAATATGGATCCATATTAGAAGTTATAATTGTATTATGTGAATGAAAGGGATCAGAAAATGCCACCCAAAACATGTTACTTTAGCATAAGAATTATTTTGAGTTCAAAGCAACTGAGAAGATGCAGATGAAGGAAGAATTCTCTGTCCTCCCGCTTTCTGCTTAAAAAAGGGCATAGATTCCTTTTATGAAGGTGTCTTGCTTTCTTCTCCCATATCAAGAAAAAGAGACAATTTTTAATCACTGAAGACTACTCTTATCGCTGGAGAGTAGTCAGCATAACAATATTTACTAAACAATCCATACTTTACATTAATTTTTCCATATTTTTACCTTCCCACAATTTACCATTTTTAGAAGCCTAAACCTCTTTTTCTTTGTCTAGTTACTTTTCCACAATTTATCATCCTGTGTTAAAATGATTTATAAGCCCCTGGGTCTAACCACCTCTTAGGGGCTTTAACTTCTTTTCTGTGAATGCCTCTCCAGCTACACATGTAAAAATATTAACATTAATAACATATGTATGCCTTTTCTCCTGGTAATCTGTTTCTTGTCAGTTTAACTTGCAAACCCTAGTTCTAAAACCTAAGAGAGTAGAGGAGAAGAGGAGAAGTTTTTTCTCTCTGGTTTTTTTTTTTTTTTTTTTAGGTGGAGTTTTGCTCCTATTGCCCAGGCTGGAGTGTAATGGCACCATCTCGGCTCACCACAACCTCCACCTCCCGGGTTCAAGTGATTCTCCTGCCTCAGCCTCCCAAGTAACAGGGATTACAGGCACATGCCACCACATCCGGCTAATTTTGTATTTTTAGTAGAGGTGGGGTTTCTCCATGTTGGTCAGGCTGGTCTTGAACTCCCGACCTCAGGTGATCCGCCCTCCTCGGCCTCCCAAAGTGCTGGGATTACAGGTGTGAGTCACTGCACCTGGCCCCATCTTCTCTTATGACATCTCATGACACACTTGGTTATTTGCCACTTGGTTAAATAGCAAGCATTAAGAATTTCCTCAGGGTTGTCTATTTCTGTGGTGTGTTTGTAATCTAGCTATTAGTGATTTAGCTTCATTACTTAAAAAAAAATTCTTCCTTAAAATTTTCTACACTATCTACTTCAGAGCTCCATTCCTCTACTTGCTGCATGTATTGAGGTGATGATAAAGTTGGGGAGAGTTGAGGGGCGAGATTGCTTTTGCCATTTATCCTAAAAGACTGTTTTAGAAAGATACTGGAGACTGCCTACCATTTTAATGTTGTAGCATCAGTTATATTCCAGAGTTTAAATGTTAACAGTTTTAATCTGCCTCTGTATTCATACCATTAAGCACCTACCTATACTACTTACGGCTTACAAAGTATCAGACACTAGCTAACAAAGGGAAATCATGATGCCTGTCCTTAAAGGCCTTACAATAAAAAATGAAGAGACGGCAGAAAAAACAAATGAGTACAATGAAGAGGTTACGGACACCATGGTAGCAGCCTGTGCCAGAATAACAGAGGACAAAGGCAGGAGTAGACAATTGTAATGTGGTAAATTGACAAAACTCAATAGAGGTGGCCCTTGAGCTCATGAAAAGTGGCTTGTTAAAAGGAAGGTGATAAGTAAGTTATGCCACTTTTATATTGGTGGATCAATCACAAACTTATATCAAAGACTTCTGGAAGCCAACATCTTTCTCCTAAAATACAGATCCATATATCCAACTGATTTACTTGACCAATCTATCAAGCTTGACATACTCAAATACAGCTTATGATCTTTCCTTACAAACCTGGTGTTCGTCACTGTAGATATTCCTTCCTGTGTCTCAAGTCAGAAATCTAATCCTGACTCCTTTATTATTAAACCATTACCAAGTCTTTTCCTGTTAATTTTACCCCCAAAATATCTTTCAAATAAGTCCAAGTTTTTCACTTTTCTTCTTGACTACTACCATAATTCAAATTATGATCATCAACTACCTTTATTATTACATTACTTCAGTAATTAGAAGAATGCCTATCACATACTAAATGCTTAATAAATATATTTGAATGAATATATTACTGAGAGAACTATAGTCTTTGAATTCCCTTTCCTTACTCTCTCATTTATTTTTCCAGAGGGCAGGGAGAGTGATCTACTCAGCTCTCTAATGTGATTGTGCCATTCTCCTATTTAAAATCCTTCATTGGCTTCTTACCACTTAAAAAAAATCATAATAATAAGACTTAGAAGGTCCTACATAAATGGATTGGTTAATGCTCCATCTTGTACAAAATAAGATAAGAAATGTGAGTTTGTATACGTGTAATTTACTATTGCTATATAGCATGTTCACTGTGATGACATTTCCAGATCGAATTATTGGAAACTCTGGGTGTCACATACTTCAATGGATGCAAGTGGAGAGAGAAGAATGAGAAGTGGTAATCTCATGGGCACATATTTTTGAAAAAAAATTTTAATTGCAATTATTTTTCAAACACTAAGTACAGAGAATATATAACAAACTCCAGATATTTATTACATAGATCAAACAATTATCATTAGTTGAAGTATCTTAGAGGCAATCCTAAATCTCATGTCACTTAATTTCAACATATTTAAATACGCCTTTTAAAAATATGAAGATTTTCTTGCAAACTACAATCATTATCATAACTAACAAAAACAGCAAGAATTCTTTTGTATCATCTGATACCAAAGCCATATTCAAAACTTTTCAGTTGTCTCAAAAAAGTTATCTTTTTTACATATGGGTTATTAGAATCAGGATCCAAACAAGGTCCATACAGTATGTTTGGTTACGTCTTCCAAGTCTCTTAATCTGAAACATTCCTTTGCCAGGTCTTCTTAAAATTTCATCTCATCAACTTGAAAAAATTGGATCAAGTGTCCTATAGAATGTCATATATCTACATTATATATTTTTCTGTTTGATCCTCTGTGGTTTCATTAAATTCTCTTACCAGCAACACAAATTTTTTGTCAGCTATCAGCTCAAAACGTTTTAATGGGTTCAGGTTTCATGTCTTTTTGTATCTCCCTTTACCAAGAACTACATAAGTGATGCTATATATTTCATATAGCGCCACAAATCAGGCACACAGTATCTAGTGGTCTACCCCTTAATGATGCTAAAATAGATATGGATTCAATTAGTGTCCTAGTCCATTCAGGACTAAATACCTTAGATTGGATAACTTATAAACAACAGAAATCTATTTCTCACAGTTTAGCACTGGGAAGTCCAAGGTTAAGGTGCTAGCAGAGTCAGTGTCTGGTGAGGTTCCACTCTCTGGGTCATAGATGACACCTTCTAGCCGAGTCCTCATGTGGTGGAAGGGGAAAACAAGCTCCTCTAGCACTAATCCCATCCATAAGGGCTTCATCCTCATGACCTAATAATCTCCCAAAGGCCCCTACCATTTAATATCATCACCTTGAGAGCTGGGATTTCAACATATGAATTTTTAGGAGACACAAACTTTCTGACCATAGCAGGTGGTGATAGATGGATCGCTCTACTATAGAATTACCAATCAGTCTTTTACCCAATAGCTTCATTCTTTGGTGATCTTTGTCCAAATTAGGTTTCTTAGGGGTTACAGAATGGTGATTTTTCTGATTCTATCAATTCTGTCGTATTTATTTGCTGGAATTTCTCTTTTAAAAATATTTTTTATCATTCAAGGCTTTTTGTTTGCCCTAAAATATACTTCATATAGAAAGCTGTAATATTTTTAATTATTTTCCTTTGATAATAGAAACTGGCCCAGGATTGATTTCTTTTTTTTTATAGCTTTATTTCATGTACCATAAATTTCACTCCTTTAAAGTGCACAGTTCAGTGGTGTTTAGTATATATTCAAAGTTGTGCAATCTATCATCACAGCAGAATTTTATAACATTTTCAACACCCACCCTCCCAAAAAGCTCACCCATTAACAGTCACCTCCTACTACCTATACTCATGAGCCTTAAGCAACCAATAATCTGATTTTTGTCTCTATGGATTTCCCTATTCTGAATATTTCACATAAATGGGATCATGTAATATCCCATTTTGTGATTCTCTTCTTTCACTTAGCACAACATTTCAAGGTTTATTTATATGTCAAAGCACGCATCAATACTTCATCATTTTGATTGCTGAACAATATTCCATTGTATGCAAATAGCATATTGTGCTTATCCATTCTTCAGTTGATGGACATCAGGTTATTTCCATTTGGGAGCTATTACGAATGATATTGCTATGAACAGTTTTTGATGAGTTTTTATACTGACATGTTTCTATGTCTCTTGGGTAGACATCTGGAATAGAATTGCTGGGTCACATGTTAGACGTATGTTTATCCTTTCGAAGAAGTATCAAACTGTTTTCCAAATTGTACCATTTTTACATTCCTACCAGTGACATAAAAATTAGTGTTCCAATTTCTCAAAATATTCATCTTCACTTAATACTGACTTTCTTATTTTTGCCATCATAGTGAGTGTGAAGTAGGTTTTCACTGTGCTTTTAATTTTCATTTCCCTAAAAACTAAAGATGCTGAGCATATTTTCATATACTGGTTTGGATATATATATATATATGTATATATATATATATATATATATATAAGGCCTATTCTCATTCTTTGCCTACTTTTAAATCAGGTTGCCTTTTTATCATTTTAAGTGTTGTTATACATTGAATACAAGAGAATTATCAGAAATGTAACTTGCAGATACATTTTTCTCCCAATGTATGGGTTGTCTTTTAATTTTCTTGATGGGTGCCCTATGAAGCACAAAGTTTTAAATTTTGGTGAAGTACAATTTATTTATTTGTTTGTTTATTGTTTGTACTTTTTTGTGTCATAGCCAAGAAACCACTGCGTTATCTGATATCATAAGGATTTACTCCTATGTTTTATTCCAGAAATTTCATAGTTTTTACTCTTATGGTTATGCATATAATGCATCTTGAGTTAATTTTTGAGTATGTAATTTTGGAAGGGATCCAAATTCATTCTTTTGGCATGTGGATACACAGTTGTCCCAGGACCATTTGATGAAAAAATGATTCTTTTCCTACCAATTTTTGTGGCAACCTTATAAAAAAAGTAATTGATCATCATGTGAGAGTTTGTTTCTGGACTCTCAATTCTATTCCATTTATCGATATGCCTATCTTTATGCAAATATCACAAACTTGATTACAGTTCCCTCATAATTAAGTTTTAAATCAAGAATCCTCCAATTCAAGTGGGTGTTTCAACTTTGTTCTTCTTTTTCAAGATTGTTCTATTTTTGGTCCCTTGCATTTTCATATGAACTTTAGAATCAGCTTATCAATTTCTAGAAAAAAAACAGCTTAGGTTTTATAGGGATTGCACTGAATCTGTAGATCAGGTTGGAGAGACTGCCATCTTGGGGGCAATGCTGATCTATAAACATGATATTTTCAATTAATTAGATCATATTTATTTCAATAATTTTTCTACTTTCAGTATACAAGTATTGTACTTATATTGTTAGAATTATTCTTTTAAAATGTTCATTCTTTGTGCTATTTTAAATAGAATCAATTTCTTAATTTTGTTGTATAATTACTAATTACTGATATATGGAAATACAATTGGATTTGTATATTAATTTACTTTGTATTCTGGCTGAACTCATTTAAGAGTAGGATTTTCTTTTTGTGAGATTTTATTAGCTACATATAAAAATAGTTTTACTTCTTCCTTCCCCATCTGGATATCTAGATGCTTTCCCCACCCCTAATTATCATGGCAAGAACATGTAGTGTAATGTTGAATGGTAGCAGTGAGAATGTCGATCCTAAGGACATTTGTGATCTTAGAGGAAAAGTAATAATTTTTTCTCCATTAAATATGATATTAACTGTGGGTTTTTCATAGATTGACTTTATCATGTTGAAGAATATATTCCCAGTTTGTTAAGGGCTTTTGTCATGAAACTGTGTTGAATTTTGTCACGTAATTCCTCTGCATTGACATAATCATGTTGTTTTTTTCTTTTCCTTTATTAACATTGTATAATGCATTAATTGACTTTCTGAAGTTAAATCAATCTTGTTCTCATGGGTTAAATCTCACTTGATCATGGTGTGTAACCTTTCTTACAAGCCACTGTATTCAATTTTTTAGTATTTTATCGAGGATTTTTTTGAGGATTCGCAAGGAATATTTGTATGTAGTTTTGAGGTTTTTTTCTTTATATCCGTCTGGTGTTGGTAATACTGGCCTCATAAAATGAGTGGGAGAAATAGCCTCTCCTTTTCTATTCTTGACTTCAAAACATAACTACAAAGCAGAAGTAATCAAAGCAATGTGATATTGGCATAAGGATAGATAGATATACAAATGGAATAAACAACAGTTATATAAGAATTGGTATTAATTCGTCTTTAAGTGTTTGATAGAATCCAACAATGAAGCTTTCTGGACCTGGGGTTTTTCTTGTGAGAAAGGTTTTTCTACTAGTTCAATCTTTCTACTCGCTTATGGCTATTCAAATTTTACATCCTTTGGGGGGGCCAGTTTCAACAGTCATGTATTTCTAGGAATCTGTCCACTTTATTGAAATTATGTAATTTGTTGACATACAGTTGTTTATAGTATTATTTTATTAATACTGTATCTGTAAGGACAATAATGATAGTGCCTCTTTTATACTTGAATTTAGTAATTTGAGTCTTGTCTTTTTTTTTCTTTGTCACTCTAAAGGCTGGTAACTTCTGTCAATATTTTTTAAAAACCAACTTTTGGTATTTATTGATTTGCAATATATTGTTTTTCTATTCTTTACCTTATTTACTGTATTTCTTCTCTGACATTCATTATTTCCCTTCTTCTTCTTACTTTGAGTATAGTTTGCTCTTCTACCTCCTGGATTCTTAAGGTAGAAGATTAGGTTGCTGCTTTGAGATATTTTTCAATGTAGGCATTTGTGGTTATATAAGTTTTCCTCTAAGCACTGCTTTAGTTTCATCTCATAAGTTTCAGTATGTTGTATTTTTATTTCCATTTGTCTCAAGGTATTTTCTAATTGTACTTGTAATTTCTTCTTTGATTCATTGGTTATTTAGGAGGCTGTTATTTATTTTCCTCATAATATGACTCTCCCAAATTTTCCTGATGTTGGTTTCTAATTTAATTACATTTTGGTCAAATAACATATTTTGTCTGATTTTGATCCTTGTACATTTATTGATGTTTGTTTTATGGCCTAGTATATGGTCTGTCCTGAAGAATGTTCCATATGCAGTTGAGAAGAATGTGTATTCTGTTGCTGTTGGCTGGTTTGTTCTCTAGCTGTCTGTAAAGTCTAGCTGGTTTAAGTGTTTAGGTTCTCCATTTCCTTGTTGATCTTCTCCCTAGCTGTCTACCCACTATTGAAATTGGGAAATTGAAGGTTCAGATATGATTGTTGCATTGTCTATTTCTCCCTTCAGTTTTGTCAGTTTTTTCTTCATATAGTTTGAGACACCATTAGTAGGTGAATATATCTTGTAGATATTTGGCAAATATTCTTCTTGGCAAAATATTATTAACTATTAGCTTGTTTTACAAATTTAAAATAAATGGCTGAAATTCCTGTAAGTGATTCTATTCAAATTTTTGATGGGGCAAAAAATAAATGGAGATATATAAGCGGAAGGTTAAAGATAAAGCAATAAATAAAGCTATAGCTACCCAGAGGTGATTTGTTAATCTCTGTCAACTCTAACAAAGCTCTGCAATTGTGAACAATTAGAACTCCTATCATCATATAATGTTTTTGAAGGTTGCAACCTCAGTAAAAGAATGGACTAGACAAAAATCTGTCCACGGGGAAAAGGAAATGACATAGAAACATGTCTGACATGACCTGGATACTAGGCAGATTTTTTTTTATTGAGTTTGTATATAATATCAGTTTTTCCCTCATGAGTTTAATATTAAAATTAATACTAACTCTATGCTTCCAGAAACTCCAAACTCAAAAATTAATTTATATTTGTCCCATCCAAGGGGTGTCCCAGAAACCTGGAAAGAAGCCAGGGCAAATCTTTGCCAAGGGATTTATAAACTCAGAATCCAAAATTTACACAATGCCCCAGGATAAAGGCCACTATCAGTGAAAGTGGAACAATACATTGAGGACTTTGACTCTCAAGAACTTCAAATTTTAAATACATATGAGATATAATGGGAATTAATTAAATTTTAAGCAATAAGATTTGAACCAAAGTTTGAGCAAATATTTGGGAGTTGTGACTGACACCTGTAATCCTAGCACTTTGGGAGGCTGAGGTGAAAGGACTGCTTAAGGCCTGGAGTTAGTCCAATGCCATACTAATTCCAGTTTACTTAAACAACAAACAACCCCATCAAAAAGTTGGCAAAAGATACAAACAGACACTTTTCAAAAGAAGACATTTATGCAGCCAACAAACATATGAAAGAAAAGCTCATCAGCACTGGTCATTACAGAAATGCAAATCAAAACCACATTGAGATACCACCTCATGCCAGTTAGAATGGCAATCATTAAAAAATCAGGAGGCAACAGATGCTGGAGAGGATGTGATGAAATAGGAACACTTTTATGCTGTTAGTGGGAGTGTAAATTAATTCAACCATTATGGAAGACAGGGTGGCAATTCCTCAAAGATCTAGAAATAGAAATTCCATTTGACCTAGCAATCCCATTACTGGGTATATACCTGAAGGATGATAAATTGTTCTGTTATAAAGACACATGCACATGTATGTTTATTGTGGCACTATTTTCAATAGCAAAGACTTGGAACCAACCCAAATGCCTGTCAATGATAGACTGGAGAAAGAAAATGTGGCACATATATGCCATGGAATACTATGCAGCCATAAGAAAGGATGAGTTCATGTCCTTTGCAGGGACATGGATGATTCTGGAAACCATCATTCTCAGCAAACTGACACAAGAACAGAAAACCAAACACCACATGTTCTCACTCATAAGTGGGTATTGAACAATGAGAACATATGGACACGGAGGAGAACATTACACACCAGGGCCTGGGGGTTGAGGGCTAGGGGAGGAATAGCAGCGGGTGGGAAACTGGGGAGGAATAGCATTAGGAGAAATATCTAATGTAGATGACGGGGCAATGGATGCAGCAAACCACCACCATGGCACATGTATACCTATGTAA